>JBBPCS010058623.1:0-17903 GCA_037974645.1 Hollardia meadi
TTCCAGTCTTTGTAATAGGATGTGATGGTCGATGGTATCAAATGCAGCGCTAAGATCTAACAGGACAAGTACAGAGAAAAGTCCCTCGTCTGATGCAAGGGTCATTTGTAACTTTGACCAATGCGGTCTCTGTGTTATGATGCATTCTAAAACCAGACTGGAAAACTTCAAATAACCTATTGTTATGTAGAAAGTCACATAACTGATTTACGGCTGCTTTCTCAAGAATGTTAGAGAGAAAGGGAAGGTTAGATATAGGTCTATAGTTGGCTAAAACCTCCGGATCAAGGGTAGGCTTTTTAAGGACAGGTTTAATTACAGCTACTTCAAAGGACTGTGGTACATAGCCTGTTAGCAGTGATCATATCTAGAATAGTACTAACTATTACTACTAACACTATAGTACTAACACTATAGTGCTAACTACGGTTTTAAACTTCTTTAAGCAGCTTAATTGGGATGGGGTCTAAGAGACATGTAGTCGGTCTAGATGAAGAAATTGTTGAAGATAGTTGCTGAAGGTCAACAGGAGAAAAGCAGTCTAGATATAAATCTGGTCTTATAGCTGTTTCTAAGGTTTCTGTGGTTAAATATAAATTGGTACCAGTTGAGGGCAGAAAGTGATAAATTGTGTCTCTAATAAGTAGAATTTGAAAGAGCAAAAAGAGCAAAAGAGTCCTCTGTTCTATTAAGGCATGGTATTGAGTTTATGACTGATGGAATCATTTCCTTAAATTCAGCCACAGCATCATCTGAAGTTATGAAGTTATCAAATTATGGTCTGATAAAAGAGGATTATGTGGAAGGACCAATACAAATTCAATTTCAATGCCATATGTCAGAACAAGGTCAAGGGTGTGGCATAAAAACTGACTTTTCAAAACCCTTGAATTGATTGGTAAATCCAATGTACAATAGAATGAAAAATATAAATACTTTTCAAAATAAAAAACTACATTTAGCTGTTCATGTTCATCAAGCTATAGTGTTACAAGTATAATAAAGAAAATAGAAATATAAAGATATATAGTATACTGTTAAGGGTGTTGTGATATACTGGTGTTGACGATAATGAAAAATGTATATCATGTTAGTAATACACATGACAATGTGATTGAGCACATGTTTGGCCTTGTGGAACTTTTGTTTATTAGTTCAAATGGTTGCCTTTTATGTTTTGCATAGTTATGGTTATAGATGCCCTCTCCACCTCCCTCCACTCATATTTTAACTGCAATTCATACTAAACAAAGTTAAAGATGAATTTGACTGATAGAAATAGTATTTAAATATTTGATAAATATTGTGTCCATAAACAGTAGTTATTATGAATTCATTTGGCACCAATAATTGTGTAGTGAAATCTAATAATGTGACAGCCCTATATACTGTACAGTGTATGTGCTGCATTCTTCTGACAACTTATTTCTAAAGTTTTTGATCCTTTGACAGTCAGAGTAACAGATTGGGTTAGCAATGTGAAGTCAGCAGCTATTATTACTAATCAATAAAAGAGCCAAGCTACTTAAAAGCTATTTCATTTAGAAAAGAGTAACGTTACCACCACATTACTGAGAAATCTAGTTCAATTTTTTAATTTTTCTGTGCCATTTGTGTCCCGTGTGAAACCAAAAGTCAACATTGAGTTATTACTTTAACCCAAACCATGCATAATATTTTCTAAAACCTAAACAAAACTGAAGTACGTTTGTTGCCTAAACCTAACTAAACTATGACTGAAATCATTTAAAATACCTGAAAATACTATGCTTGCTATTAGTCAAAAAATAAAAAGTCAAAAAATTAATGGCCCGTTATTGGACACAAACCCAAGTCTCCCACTTAAAGGTCTTAAGCAAGATCCTTTCAATCAACACAATTCGCTGTGACTTTGTCCCTCTTTATACTATTTCACCTGTCTTTCTGAGGGCTTTTTGGCAGAAAACTTGTCATATAACCACCCAAAAATTTTTACAAGGCAGATCACTTTTCATCCACATAGAAGTGAGAACAAATATTCAAATTATACAAACAAACAACAGCTCTCACAAGATTTCAGGGAGTCCCGACCGATCTTCTCAAGTTGTCCATCCGTCTTGTTCTACTGAGCACAATATCCCAGGAATGCCTTGAGGAATTTCTCAAATTTGGCACAAACGTCCTGGGACTCAAGAATGAACTGATTAAATTTTGGTTGTCAAAGGTCAAGGTTACTATGACCTCACAAATAATGTTTTTGGTCATAACTCAAGGAAAGAATTCATACGCTAATTATTACAAAATTTTAAAATGTCTAATAGGGCATAAGACATGACCTTGTATTGAATTCCTTCAAAATCTTCCCTAGATATATTGGTCTATTGTATATCAGAACAGACAGTGATTTAAACTGCTTCTTGACTGGTTGACTGGAATTTCGTTTGGTATGAGCCTTTTTTATCATTAAATTTGACACTGCCCAGTTAAAATCAAACATCTTTTTCTCAACTAAAATTACATGGATTTCATGGATTGCCGTTTTGGTTACCTGCCATCACACAAGGTTGAAATTTTAAATAGAAATCCCATTTTTTGTCACTTTATATCATCCCATGTGCTAAACTCACCTCAAATGGCCTCTTCATTTTCATCCATATTTTGGCCATTGTACTCATTCCTCTCCTACGGAATGATAGTCACCATTATGAGATTTTGTTTGCCTGTGCTGAAGGAAAATACATTTACTTTGGTCTCCAAAGTGTTGTCTTCAGCTAAAAGGGCTGATACATTGATTACATTCCAAGTGCTATAATACCCTAAGTGCTTGAATACCATGGGGATGCCCCTCCCCTCACCACAGTTTAATGAAAATAGATCAGGTATGCAGTAGAAAGGAAGGAAGGAAAAGAGGACAGGAAGAGATTAAGTTGAAAATAAATAGGTGGAACTCGTGGATATTAGAACTTTTGCCATAATCAAGGACTTTTTAATGAAAAAGTAAAAAAAAGTTTCTTTTTTTTTTTTACATTCATTCACTATTCTTTAACATTCTTTCTCCATTCTAATGTTTGACATATGCTTCACAGTTTGCATTAATGGCTCACCTGTATCTGGTTACTGTCTACTGGAGAAAGTCCTCCCAAATTCAATTTTGCAACTCATTGGTGCTCATGCACATACAAACAACCTGTCCGTCCATGTATTCCATCTTTCTTTCTTTCTCACACACACGCACACTGCCTATTTTATGACAAGGCAAGGCATTACCCACATTGTTTTAATCTCCTGTGGTGCTTTGGGAGGTGAGATGTGAAAAGAGTGGCAAGTGTGGGGAAGTAAAGGAAGTAAGGGGGAAAAAAGAGAGAGACGTATGGGTTCGGAAGCTTTACTCTGATCATTCATGTGGTTACGATCACTCCACCTATCCCGCCTCCTGCTGTCAGATCTGCCTTAATGTAGGACAGGATCAGCCATTCTCTGTGTGTGTGAGTGAGTGTTAAACTTCAATAAACAGCTTACAGTGTGTGTTAGCGTGGAAGTACATCAGTGAAGCTAAGGTGGGGCTGATGAACATTTTTAGGTTGCTAGGAGTAAGCCTCACAGAGAACCTGTCATAGACATCACACATCTACACTCTGGTACCAATTTTCCTTCCCAATGCATCAAATACCGCAGCCTAGTCATTGGCTCTTCACTTCTAAGTTACCCCTCTAGTGGAGTTCTGAAGGAGCCCCTCTAGCATAGCAGTAAAAATGTCCACACAGGTCTCCCCTGGGGGACACCAGGGTTTGAGTCCTGTGTGTGACCAAGAGTATACCAGTATATTGCTTTGTTAGATGTTTTTGGGTTGTCCAACTGTCCATCTGTCCCATTCCTTTGAATGCAATATCTCAGGAACACCTTGAGTTAACTT
This sequence comes from Hollardia meadi, assembly GCA_037974645.1. Lineage (NCBI taxonomy): Eukaryota > Metazoa > Chordata > Actinopteri > Tetraodontiformes > Triacanthodidae > Hollardia > Hollardia meadi. The sequence goes on from JBBPCS010058623.1 coordinate 3,893, forward strand.
CTTCAAATTTGGCATAACTGTCCATTTGGACTCAAGCATGAACTGATCAGATTTTGGTTGTCAACGGTCAACGTCACGGTGACCTCACAAAACACGTTTTTAGCAATAACTCAAGAATTCATACGCTAATTATGACAAAAAAAAGTCATGACAAATGTCTAACTGGATAACATGATGTAGTGATGACATTTTCTATCCAAAAGCTCAAAGGTCTACTGCAAAGGTCTGCAGAAACACTTTTCTGGCCATTATTCAATACCATAACTCAAGAACAGAAGGTTCTCAAGAACCATATTTCACATTTGATCAGATACTGAATTGGTGACACTAATCTTTGCAACCTTGAAACGGCTGATTGTAAAGATCTTCTGTGCTGCCAGGTTGAACATGTGTGTGAAGAATTCATGTTTTTGAATTTGTAGCTTCTTTGCAGCAACATCCATATTTGAAGCATTGTAGTCCACCACAAGCTCTCTGGTTTTGCTGCATCATGCATCATGTGATGAAGCTCTCATCAGTCACTACATATAGTAAATGAGTCTGGACAGACATGGATGGAAACTGCAACTTGACTGGTGCACAGAGGCAGTAAGTTAGGTATGTACAGAACATAATGTGTGTAACTGAGTATATGTATATACGTTACTTAAGTTAACGTCTTTATTTTGGGGGGGTCCATACAGTCATGTATGAACTGTTGAAAACTTTTGTAAAGTGAGTAAAGCAGCCCCAACAGATTAAATTAAATGTGTTTAATCTCTCACCTCACATTTCTACTGGCAAAATAAATAAATAAAACAAAAATAATCTATTGACTTTATGAAAAAGTGCTCAAAATCTCAAGGCAGTCTAGATGCTCCAGACCTTTCCTTCTACTACATAGCAAACCAAATACAATCCCTTACAAAATGGAACCATCAAACCACCCACAATATTCCATTAATAGACTTGCACCAATTATATAGCAAAAACATCTCACTCTTAAATTTGCCTTTTGTCAACACAACCATCAAACAGCATCCCTGCTGCTACAGAAAGCTCTATCGTTCAGAGAGACGGGGAGGAAGAGAGGGAAAGAAAAAGAGATAGAGAAAGTTCCCCAGAGAAATACTGCCCTTCCTGAGGACACTAAAATTGCATTGAATGCTGGTATGATGCCAATATGATTATCCACAGATCATTTTCAGAGTTGTTTTTGCTGGAAATTGCACAAGTGATGCAGAAAAAATAGGCAAGACTCCGGATCTCTAGATGAGGTGCTGCTGCGCACGCTGCTCAAGCAGGTAGTGTGGCTGCTCTAACCTGTTAAAGTGGGCACAGAAATGAAAAGCAAGAGGTGTGTGTACCAGTTTCAAGGATACCTACAACTTAAATCAAAACAAACATGAACATAACTGATAATCCACTTGAACCTTCCAAATCAATTAATGATATAATTCAATTAATACATCTAAAACAATGAACCTCAATATTTTATAAAATTTTTCAAACCTCAGATAATTATTTTAAAGTCCCTGCAGCTAGCTGGATCACTGACCTAACTAGGTTTCCCTCAACTGACTTCTGGATAGAAACAAATTAAATATCAGACAGACCCAGAGCACAACAGATCTCTGGGTCTGCCAGCTCGTTCTCTCCTTCAGGAACTCTGTTGCACAAGAACTCTCCACCTCTATTTTTAAAGAATGTCTCTGTGTCAAGCTGCCCCAGTGCTATTGCACCATGACTTAATGAAAACCAGACCTACAAACCTATAGAATGGGTCCTGTTTTATGACCATAGACTGTTGACAGACCAACCGTGACATCACCCATATGTTTCAATATGGGCAACTCTGGCTATTGCGACCTTGGCTTTGCCTGACTCTACCTAATCCAAAAAAATGGGCAAACAGGAGTGTGGGTAGAGCTGAGGCAACCCAGTTACTGAAACTCCCCCACCTAGCTCAAACACACCAAGCTGGCTATTGCTTTGTTTAAACCATAAACTCTATAACTCTAAAAGCAAAGCAAATTTTTGCCTCGTGTTATTCATTTGAGTTTGATCATGGGTTCATTTATGTTTATTCACATATTTATTGGTTTGTTCACACCAAACAGCCAGAATACCTTACTATATTAGCCACAAGCCAGTGAGCAACACCAACAATGGTGTTTGTTTCTGTATGTTTGTGTTAAATTTTGCCTCTGACTAAACTCAGCACTCACTAGATACTCTGGATCTTTCTGTTATCCTCCAGTGTCTTTTTTCCGTATTCCTTCTCTGTACGGTAATGAAGAGAGGTACAATTCCCCTCCATTCAGCAATCAAATAAAATAGAATTACAATACATAACAGCGGTTTTCAGCATCTCCATGCTTACTCTTGCAAAGGTCAAGTGATAGTGAAGATAAATCCACTTTTTAATCCCAAAAGTATAAAAAATGTACTTTTCGCCTCCAGGTGCTTATTACCCTAAAAGCTCTGGGCTCTCTCCACAGTTCTGTCTTCCAGAGCTAGCCAGCTCGCAGCAGATGTTTTATCATATATTTTATCAAACATTTTAGCTTATGAACAACTGGACAACTGGGACGTTTTGTTTTAGAATTGGACCCAAAAGCAGACGCGAACACAGGCAGATAATTGGAGTGAGAGTTTATTGCAAAAACAGTTAGGCTGTGAGCAAGGGGCAGGCAGGTAGTTGGAGATTAAGGCCTTGAAGTCAGGTTGGAGGGTTTGTAGCTGACACTGGAGAGCCGGGGAAGGTGAAGACAAGAGGAGTTGACACTGTCTATCTGAGCACAAGAAACAAACGTTTGCAATGTTTAACACAAGAATCAAAAGTCAACACAAAAGAAAATAACTCAGAGACGAGAGTTGTTACTACAGGAGTTAGCAGAACAATTTGGCGACTTGTGGTAGAAGGACCAGGGTTCTAATACTGCAGTAGATGAGTTTGATGAGGAACAGGTGTGAAGGTCACCAGGTGCCAGGAGGAGGGGAAGCTTCGGCCACTAATTGCACTCACACACATGCAAGGAGGAGAGGGTCGAGGCACAGATAAACAACAACAAAAAGACAAATGAAATACAAGTGCCACAGCCGGAGCCGTGACAACATGTGGAATGCAGGATGTGAACCTTGGTCTCAGATACATTTCAACCCTTGATGTCATTAACACACAGCACGAGATAATCAAATCACCTCTGCTGTTATGATGGATTTTAACTGCAACGGGTGCAACGGATCACAAAACTCACGGTTCGAATCGTATCACAGTTTATGAGTCACTGATCGGATAATTTTTTTGTACCAGAAAAAAGGTTTGGGATGAATTATTTAAAAAATGTGCTGCTTTGTGCTCTGTCTATAGTCACCATCATAGATGTATTAAAAGTATTTTGTAGCCATGACAAATATGAGCTTCTTAATGAGAATTTGGCATCACTGATGGTGTGATCCACAATTTTTACAAAATTGTCCATTCCATTCCATTCCAATGCCCAATTTTCAAGCACTAAATACAAGTGCCATTTAATGTTTTGTCAGTCCGATCGATGGTTTGATCCCCGGCCCCTGTCGAAGTGTCCTTGAGCAAGATACTGAACCCCAAATTGCTCCCGATGGCTGTGCCATCGGCGTGTGAGTGCATGTGTGTGAATGGTTACAGCTTCTGATGAGCAGGTGGCACCGTGCATGGTAGTCACTGCCACCAGTGTATGAATGGGTGTGAATGCCTACTTGTAGTGTAAAGCGCTTTGAGTGGTCAAGCTGACTATATAAATACAGGACATTTACCTTTCAGTATCTCTAGACCAGGTGCTTTAAGAATGTAGAACTGCTGGTTCCATAGCATTGACCCTTTCTAATCAATATGTGTACACTTTAGAATGGCCAAGTACTTTTTTGCAGCAATTTTGAACTTTTGTGCCCATTAGGTGGGTAATGGTGCAGACTGTGTGTGTATATGAAAATGTGTGTGGTGTCCCGACACACTGTAACAGTGTAGATAAAAGATAGGAGATAAAACAATAGTTCACCATGTTCACCATCCCTAACGGTTGCTGATTTTCTTTTATGTGTCACACTTCATGTAGTATGATGCTGCTACAGGCAGGGACATTCCAGGTGTTGCAAACTTCCAGTTCTTGAGTGTTACCAGTGGTTGGCACCTTGTTGTAAATCCTCTGTATTTACATTCATGAAGGTATCTCTTGATTGTAGACTTTCAGAATGGTACACCTACCTCCTCAAGAGTGTTCTTGACTTGGCTGGATGTTGTGAAGGGGTTTTTCTTCACCAAGGCAATAATTCTGCGATCATTCACTTTAGCTGTCTTCTGTGGTCTTCCAGGCCTTTTGGTGTTGCTGAGCTTGCCAGTGGGTTCCTTCTTTTTAAGAATGTACCAAATTGTTGATTTGGCCACTCCTAATGTTTTTGCTATCTCTCTGATAGGTTTATTTTGTTTTTTGAGCTTAATGATGGCCTCCTTCACTTGCATCAACACCTCTTTGGACCTCTTATTGAGAGTTCCCCTAAACAGCTACCAAATGCGGGTTAAACACTACAATCAACTCCAAACCTTTTATCTGCTTAATTTGTCATGAAAAAACAAAGGAATAGGCCACACCTGGCCAAGAAACTGCTTGTCAGTCAACTGTCCAATTGCTTTTGAGCCTCTGAAAATGGGGGACTATGTGTAAAAATGACTGTAATTCCTAAAAGGTTAATGCAATACTTTTGTTGAACCCCTTGAATTAAAGCTGAAAGTCTACACTTCAATCACGTCTTGATTGCTTCATTTCAAATCCATTGTGGTGGTGTACAGAGGCAAAATTACAAAAATTGTGTCATTGTCCAAATACTTATGTACCTGACTCTATTTACATGATTTACAACACAAAACTAGAGACAAGACTTAGCTGTCCTCTGAAATTGCGTCTCCAGACTCGTCACTTGAACGAGTAGATATTTAAAATGCTTTGTGGAACGTATATATTGATTTCTCCAACTATTTCGCCATAATATACTTTCCAGAAATGTCATATGCTAAAAAACTTTCGACCTTTAATGCACTTACACACAGACTACTAGCTGCCTCTGCTTCCCTTTACGCACTGTCTCCCTTGGTGCAGCTCTTTAGCTACCCCCTGAAGCAGCATATCGCTGATTTCTTACGCATTTGACAGCATAGAGTGCAGGCTTCAAACTGATACAAAGATGTTGGTGATAATCACGGGTGGACAGGAGTCATGAACTGAAATGTGTGGAAATTAGCTAACAGCTAATTTGAAGCAATGTAACAGAAGATCGTTGGCATTTATGGATGTATATTTGTGTTTTGGACTAAATATTTTACTGGATTTGATCGACTGGACCTTTGGGAATGTAACAGGACTGTTTAGTGAGAGTTTTATGGACCAGTGAAAAACTATGAGTCTTCAATGGTGAGTTTTCTCAATTTTTTATTGTTTGTTTGTCCGCTAGTGGTCTGACAGAGGCATTTATTTTATCAGCTGTTGTAAGTGTATCTTGAAATGGTTTCTATCTTGTTTCTAAATTGCAAGATTCTTAGCTTTCTAACGATGTGTGTGCAAATGGTAAATGTCCTGTATTTATATAGCAGCTTGACCACTCAAATCGCTTTACACTACAAGTAGGCATTCACCCATTCGTACACTGGTGGCAGTGACTACCATGCACGGTGCCACCTGCTCATCAGATACATGCCGATGACGTGGGGTTCAGTATCTTGCTCAAGGACACTTCAACATGTAGACTGCAGGGGCCGGGGATCGAACCACCGACCTTCCGATCACTGGGCGACCGCTCTACCACCTGAGCCACAGATGCCGCAGCAGTTTTGGAGATCCATGCAAGGGCCGTTGGATTTGTGAGAGGTTTTAATCAAAGGTCTACGTAAAACTGAACCACACCCAATGCCAAACCGTTTGCCACTCACCTTTTACCCGTTTATTGACAAAGTCTTAGAATCTATGTTCCTGTTGACATTCTTTGGTTTTCTGCACTGCTCTGAGTTTACGGCTACAACACTCAACTACAACCCATCTCGACACACAGCCATGTCCGACATCTCCATTCATTATCCCGACACTCTCATCTTTCACCTCAAATGCAGCAAGACCAACCAATTTGGCTTACCGCAAGCCATTTACCTCTTTCGTCTAAACTCTTATCTAAGTCCATACAAGCCGAATCATTCATAAACTCGCGACTAACCTACCAAGCATCCTCCCAAGACCCTCTGTTCATCTCAGAGACAGGCCAAGTGGCCACATGGTTCTAGTTTCTCTGCCACTTTCGCCAAATCTTATTCAGATCCGGAATATCCCTTGAGCTACACTCAGGGCATTCCTTCCGAATAGGAGCTGCCACAGGGAATCCTCGACCACATTATAAAAATTCTTGGATGCTGGTCTTCTCCTGCATATCTCTCATACATCCATAATGATCTGAACAAAATCAGAAATGGCCACGCTCATCTCACCATCCCTTCAGTCCTCATTCCCTCATCCCTTCATCCTTCTACCCTCATCCCTTCACCCCCTTTCCCTCCCACATCATCTTCCATTTATGATATATAATAAACCTTTGCAGGTCTGTATCTTTATGGCCTGGTCTTTGTTCATGAAAATAAGTAAGTCTTAATGAATCAGAACATTTTCAAGGCTTCTTAACAGGCCATATTTCATCTTACGACATAGCATTAAAGTCTCAGTCAAAAATGTTTTTCAACAACTTTCTCTACTTCCATATTCCACCACCTAGATTAATATTTGATGTTTTATCTTGGGAAATGAATTGAATCTTAATGATGAGGTAGTAGTAGTAGTAGAATTTTTATTCAATCATTACAGATAATACATCAACAACAATATAGACATTATACAGTAAATGAAGTCAAAAATCAACAGTTTATGTATTAAGTAGTGATTAGACAGGCTTAGGCAGAAGCAAAATGCTTATGTATGCCTATCCCATTTTCTTATCAATTTAGGCTACCCTACAATATAAATTATTCACCATTGTAACCTTCAAAAATAGATGTGTAAATCATCCTTTTGAAAAACAAAAACGAATTACACATTTTTAAATTTATACTGGCATTGTTCCATAATTTCACCCTAACAATAGAAATGCATCTCCTCTCAATCCCCCTTTTTTTTAGCCTTTCGTACAGTAAACTTACAAGAACATCTCAGATCATACTTGCTCTCCTGTATCAAAAAAAAACTTTTTTACACCATCTGGGAGTGACCTTAATCTCTGTACATTATTTACATTATTTTATAATATATCAAGTCATTGAATTTCATAGTATGAGAATTTAGAAAAAGGGCATTCGTGTGATCATAATAACCAGCCTCATTAATAAGATGTATTGCTCGTTTTAAAGTAAAAGTAAAGTAAAACGATTGAATTTGAAGTTGTTGTGTTTAAAAGGTTGACCCCCACAGTTCCACACAGTAAGATATGTAAGGAAGAATAAGTGAGCAATAAATTATTAACAAGGCCTTATAATTTAAAATATCACTTGATCTATACAGGATTGCTATTGACTTTGAGATTTTTCCTTTGATGTTGTCAATATGTTCTTTCCATGACAAGTTTTCACCCGATCTTCATAACTCTGTCTTTGTGCCGCTTCAAAAGATTCTGTGTACTGTATGCAGAGATGTTTCCTTAATTTGCTTGTGTTTTGTTTATTTGAAAGATGATTTGGTGAAAGATGTAGAGATCAGCACAAATTAAAAACCCAGATACAGTATTAACCTTTTCAATGCAGAAATAGTGGATAAAATTCTAAGCCTTGGAGTTTCACATTACAACTTACAGTACAAGACGGCTATGCATGATATTCTCTTGTTCCCATAACAACATTTTGAACATGTTTTAACATTTTTATTAGCATCTTACAATCCCTAAATTACAGGGAATTATCAGATAATGCATTACGATGGGAAGAGTTCTCACAGATCAAAGCAAAAGCAGTTATAGCCAAAGACATAAAAGATTATTCATTCTGAGTGCCAGTTTCCCTACTCCTCCTCCTCAAGTGTTCAAGGCTGCAGTGATGTGCAGAGAAACAGGTACAGCAGCAGGGCAGAGAGACGTCAGATAGTATAACACATACATACATTATTCACTGAGTGTCAGAGTAACTCTATGTAAGCTTGCAAACATTCACATCTACAACTAATTATCTTTCTTTTACTTGTCATCATTGTTTGGAGGTTCTTTGAGCAAATGTCAAAAATGAAACATTCAATTTAATATGTGTTCCTGCAACAGTATTTTATTAAAAATCCTGTCATCTTTAACTTACTTGGAATCTTGCTTTTTGGCTTCTCACCCTCTTTCCTTTCTCAGTTTTCTAAAATTAATCTTTTTAACAAAGGTGAAAAGAGGTTATGAATCAATCCCATTTATCTGTTTCTTAGCAAGAAATCTCAAAAAAAGTTGCAAATAGATTCAGCAGTGGTTGCGCTTTCTAATTTTGGTTTTGTCTGTTTTCCATTTTTGGGTCATGAAGTTATGACATTTACTGTGCAGTGTGGTGCAATATAGCAACACTGCACCGTGTGCACTGAGCTGGACAGGTTGGGCTAGATTCAGCCAATTAAACCTATTCAATAATATCAATATAACCTTTTTTGGCATTGTAGCCTAAAAAAATTATTGTGCACAATGTAACTGCCATGCAACCACATTATACAAGGTGTGTAAGAAGATATGTAACACACAAATATGTAGAACTATTTATTTTTATTTTCAAGAACTATTAAAGCAAATATTCTCAAAACAGTACCTTACTGATTTAGCACTAGACTTTTATAACATTGTTGGATGAAATAAAATATTAAAATGGATGCAACAGAACAAGAGATATTGTCTTTTTTATTCCACACATTATTATTATTTTATTCCACAGCCAAATTTCTAAGGAAGAAAACTTCCTTAGAAATTTGGCTTGGTCAGAGATTTGGGTGTATTTTTGCTCATATTATGTAGCCTGGAGAGATGAGGAGCAGGCTACAGAGGTCTGGTACATTCACTTCTTACTCACTCCAGTCCCCCAAAAACTTTTTTCTGAATTTCAAACTTGTCGACTTCAGCCCCAAGTTACACTGACTCATGTGACATCACTTGAGGACATTTATCAGAATTAACATAGATCCCTGCATGTAATTTACACATGTAATAGTATTCTCCAAGACCTGTAAACAGACTCTAATGTGGAAAATAGGTGGAGTTCCCTTTTAAAGCAAGAATAAAAACCTTTTTTTTTCTATAAGGAACTGTATAAGCATTTGTCATTGCTATTCAACCTAACTGCAAGCATCATAATTCACACAGTCGTAGCCTTGAATGCATACATTGCTAATACTGTACCATCTCAAATCTGGAGATGTATTTTAAGGTTACCAGCAATCAAGAACAATTTTTCAGCCTAGTAATGCTATCATATTGTATTTCTGCTTTATTAGATTGTACTCAGCAGGGAGTGACAGGAAACATGGGCAGAGATGACAGGTGACTAAGGTCATCAGCTGCATGTAAAGCTTTGATGTCATGAACAAGCATGATCAAATCACCTTAGCAGCTATTATCATGGACTTAGTTTTCCAGGAGCTCCCGTTGCAAATGCATGAGTATGAATACTGAGCATCTCTGCAGTCTATGTCTAATGACAATGGCAATGGCAATTTTATTTATCTAGCACATTTCATTACAAGTAAACTCAATGTGCTTTTCATTGAAAAAGAGCAAATAAAAACAAAGGCAGAATATTGAGAACATGTGGCTTGAACAACATAAATATAAGATGAACTACATAGAGCATAGAAATACAGACATGAGTCTATAATTCTGTATTGCACTGGAAGCCAATGAAGTGATTTCAGTACTGGAGTAATATGTTCAAATTATCGCGTACAAGTTAGCACTCTGGCTGCTGCATTCTGAATGAGCTGGAGCCGTGCTATTGATTGTTTGGATAATCCTGAAAATATGGCATTACAGTAGTCTAATCTGCTAGAGATGAATGCATGAACCAGCTTCTCAGAATCAGTTTGAGATGTGAATGCTTTGAGTTTTGATATATTTTTCAAGTGATAAAAAGCTGTCCTGGTGATATTGGTAATGTGATTATCAAAATGGAGATCTGCATCCAACATTATTCCAAGATTTCTGACTTTCTCACTGTGCTTCAAAGACAGTCATGCCAGCTGAGAAAAGATCTCATGTCACTGACTTTTAGGACCAACTATTAGTATTTCAGTCTTGTAAGTATTCAGCTGTAGAAAGTTTCTGGACATCCAGCAGTTAAGATCATTGATTCAGTTTACCAGTTTATTAACAGGACTGAGATCGCCAGAGGAAAGTGAAATGTACAACTGTGTGTCATCAGCATACAAATAATAGGATATATTATGGGTTTTTTTTAATGATAATACCAAGTGGGAGCATATAGAGATTAAAAAGCAATGATCCAAGAACTGAACCTTGTGGAACTCCAGAGGAAATTTTGGCCTCTGCAGATTTAAATCTACCAATTGAAACATAGAAGCTCCTGTCCCTTAAGTAGGATGAAAAACAATTTAGGACAGGACCATCTAAGCCGACTGAATCATGCAGCCTTTGAATTAAAATGTTCTGATCAACAGTGTCAAAGGCAGCAGTGAGATCAAGTAACACTAAAATGGAGATTCTATTTGAGTCACTGTTGATCTTAAGGTCATTGATTACTTTTATGAGGGCTGTTTCTGTGCTGTGATTGGCTCTGAAACCCAATTGGTATGTATCATAAATATTGTTCGTTGAAAGATATATATGTAGTTGTTTGTATACAAGTTTTTCAAGTATTTTGCTTAAGAATGGAAGGTTGGGAATTGGTCTGTAATTATTGATTACCAGTTACCCGGCCGCTGCAGTCTACATGTCGAAGGCAAGATACTGAACCTCAAATTGCTTCCGATGTGAGTGCATGTGTGTGAATGATGAGCAGGTGGCCCCCGTGTGTGTGTGTGTGTGTGTGTGTGAGTAAATGTTGACTTGTAGTGTAAAGCGCTTTTGGGTGGTCAAGCTGACTAGAAAAGTGCTATATAGTCCTATGCTGTCCATTTACTAGTCCATTTAGCTTGTGTCAGTAAGTTGGAGTAAGGGTGAGGCAGGGCTAGATGTATTTCTATGGGTAGTTGCTACATTGTCTCTAATAAGTGACACTTTTTCTTGAAAGAAAACAACCAAATCATCACATTTGGTTGTGGAGAGAAACTCATGAGGAGTAGATTTGGAGGGATTAATCAATTTGTCAATTGAAGAGAATAGAAATGCAGCATTATTTTGATTATTATGTGCATAGCTTTTGGTATTTTCGCCTCTGAGCACCCCCTACGGTTGCAGGGTGTAATTACACTGTCATAAAGACAAATTGCGCTTTGAGCTCCCCTCATTGACAGCGGTACATGTGCATTTGTTGACAAGCTGAAGCCTACGTAACCGGCAAAGACTATCAGAAGAGAAAGAACCATGTTGACTGACGAGGTAGAGTATTACTGGATTTTACACAAATATGACTGCATATTTTTATTTATTGTAACATCGGAGATAAACACTAACAACAAGAATAGCGAGTTTTAGTTGTGTGGAAATACTGTTTGCATTATCAGCAAATGTCGGCTACATTGTTTGAATGTTTGAATGTGGACTATGTAATCAAATAAAATGTTTTTGGGGACATGACAGACACGTTTTGCACATAAGAAACTGTTCTTATGACGTGAGGTTTTAGTCCTGATGGACCGCAGCCTCCTGCCAGAGGCCAATGTAGTATTTATTATAACTAACGATGTACATAGCATGGCATTTATAACAGCAACAGGGGGTGAAACTATGAAGGGAATCCAAGGTTTCGGTAACAATTTAGTCAGCAGCTGTAATGTCGGCTGCGTGCCAACCACAAATAAAACTCGGCAGCGTTAGATTTTGTCTAACGCTAGAGGTAAACATGCATGCTCTGACAATTTTTGGCTGTGCGGCGGTCAAATTATGCACAGTCACTGCACACACCTCAGAATAGCATCCTAAGCTAACGAAATCTGAACCGGAGACAACATGCCAACACTTAGCTAAAATGTATAAGGACAAGGATACTACTATATTCGCGATGCTAACGGACAAAGAACAGCTCATCAAATAAATTAACCATAAAAAACTTAGATTCCCCTGACACAAAGTGAAACTTGGTTGGCAAACTATAGCCAACATAGCTAGACAGAAACCGACGCAAGAGCACTTATTATTAGTACCGATCAGCAAGTTTGCTTCATCACCTCGAGAACTGGACAACTTTACTAGCACAGCCAAACCATTCCCCCTGTTACAAGTAAGTGTCCCATCAAAATGATTTTGAAGCTGTTATTTTAAGGTTAAAAAGTTATGCAGTGGGGCTTTAATTGAGAAATGTAGTGTACTGTCTGGCAGATTGCATAACTTTATTGTAATAGTAGAGTTCATTTTTATAGTTAGTTAGTTATAGCTTCAAAGTCAACTTGTAATTTTTTTTTTCTCCATCTGAGTTCAGCTCTCCGGCAGGTTCTTTTTGCCAACCTTACGCTTTCACCGTTTCTCCAAGGTGCTTTATGTGGTCCACATATCTTTATAGTTTTAACTGGGACAACATGGTCAATGATCTGAGAGATAGCATTGGAGAAATTTTTGACCATGGCATCACATGATGGCAAGGTGGGTAAAGTGCACTTTACACTAAAATTCCTCAATAAATGTATTAGCTGTATTAGTGTTAATGTAATGTTTGTTTAGCAGTCTAGTATTATTCTTCTGTTCAAAGGAGCACATTATGTCAAAAAATACAGTATAGTGGTCTGAAATTGCAACATCTAAAACAGATGTTATTGCAATGCCAAGACCTTTGGAGAAAACAAGGTCAATTGTGTGACCCTTTATATGGGTGGACCCAGTAACATGTTGGACATCAAATCATTCTAATAACCTGATGGATTGTTTTGTATCTGAATTTTTGCAGTTATCAACATGAACATTGAAATCACCTGAAATGATTATATTGTCAAAATCAATTGTGATTTTGGATAAAAGGTCACCAAATTCTTCCAGAAAACCCTGTTTCAGTTTCAGAGGATGATAAACAGTAATAAGAAGGATAACAGGATATGCTGATGTGATGGGGGGTGGCAAAAGGGAGGAGATTCAGAGCGTCATACTGTGTATGCTTTGCAGGAGTGTAGGGAGCTGACAACAAGCACCGCAGGTGGGTGAGATCATCGAGATGGAGGCAGAGGGTAGGCAGTCAGTGCGGACAGCCACAGAGCAGTCCTGAGGCGCAGGCTGAGGCCCATGGCAGCGGAGGAGCCCCCAACCAGCTCAGGAGCAGAGGTCTGGGCAGAAGATGGATGATCACCTGGCTGAGGTCTCACTGGAGAGTGTGGTGTATCCCCATTTTCCAATGCTTGGAATCGATTACTCAGCTGTAGCGTTTCAGATGAGAGGGGTGGGAGGGATTGTTTGGCACGACCCCTGCTACTTTTGACCCGGACCCATGACTCTGAGTTGTGGGGAGTTAAGCAGGCTTGGGACTTGGGTTTAGCTCCAAGGATGGGCCACATGTCATCGCCTAAAGCCAAGACGTCGGCTTAGATCATCGGTTCCCCTCCAGTGGTGACAGAACCGGATTAGGGTTAGGGTAACATCATTGTATGCAACTGAGGCAACTGATCTAGTGCCTCAAAATTGTAATGTAATGTAGACTTGCATCTGGCAAGCTTTTAGGTTATTACCTTAAGGTAATTACACCAATGGCTCAAAATTAATGTAGTGCTGATTTACTGATCTGAGCTGTGCACATATAGTCTACTGAATATCAAATCAAATCAAATTTTATTTGTATAGCGCCCATTCACAACAAAGTTATCTCATGACACTTAACATGTAGAGTAGGTCTAGACCACACTCTTTATTATTAGTTATTAAT
>JBBPCS010058663.1:0-17901 GCA_037974645.1 Hollardia meadi
CCCCCCCCCCCCCCAATCCCGAAAGAAGTATCAAGAAAAAGGCCCACAAAAAACAAATCAATACTTTGAACTTTTCTCCTTATATTTGATTATTACAATCCAAACACATTTGGTAATAGAAATTGTTGTTAGTGCAAAAATAACTGATGACTTCACTGACTTTACTGTATAATTTATCCCTGTTTTCATGTCTTACTACATTACTATTATGTGTTAATGGGGTCAAAACTACAATGTTTTCAATTCATGTGGCTGTTATGCATATACAAATATTCACATGTCACATTGTTTCTGACAAAGTCAGTACAATAAATTAGAGAAACGAATATAATATAGTGGTTACATTACTATCAACTCTTTTGACTCACTCACTTCACTCCATCCCAACAATAAGAAGAGCAGTAGACAGGCAGCATAGTCCCTCGTGAGCCACATATCTCAACACGAACCAGAATCTATGAAAGATAATCAAACAGAAATACATGAAAGTGAGTAATTTAAGTGATCCCTGGTCTGTCCAATAACTGCAATGCTTAGTGCTAATAGGTCACCATCTCCCCCTACTGGAGAAACACTGAGAACATGATCAAACAATGTGCAGTGTAGACCATATAGACTCACACATAGTCTCTATGCTGTAGATTAGTTTATAAATTGTAATTTGCAGCAGGCACACTGCAGCGTGAAGAGGTTAAACAGTGTAAGTGTTGGACTATAAAATTAATAAATAAATTACCTTAAACATGCACCAGTTTTACTGCATAGCAGGCTGTTATACATCAGCATGCCAGACTTGTTTGTATTCCAGGCCCTGACTCTAACCCCACTGGCACAAGAGGCTCACGTGGGGACCAGGTGGGAGGAATGCTGCAGGGCCACCAACCTCTCTTTGTCACAAGAAGTGTGGACTGCATTACAGTTAAGCAATGGGCTACTGGTTTTTCCTGATTAATGTTTCGTAGGAAAATTACTAAGACTTGGAAGAGTCCAAAGGGACTGTCGAAAAATTATTAATGGAGGGTTGTTGTTGTTTTTTGTCTGGATGAAGGTAGAGTAGTCTGACTTTGGAGAACATCCTGAATTTTCTTTTAGCCTTCCTTTGCAATGCATTTAATATTTACATAAATTGAAACTAAAGGATAACAAAGTATTTAAATTCTGCATATTGTATTAGAAATATGCATAGCGACTGCCCTCCACTGTTTGAAAACCGGCTACAACGATTGAATTTTACTATTGGCTATTGGCTGCCCTGGAGGCAGGTGAAGTATATGGTGGCAGCTTTCGTCACCAACTAACAGTCCCTGTCACTCCCCGAACTGAGTCGCTGCACGATGTGAGTCACACATGGAGAGCTAGCTACAGCAACAACACTTAAACCAGACGCAGAACTTTTATTAAAATAATTTATTAAATTTAGCTGTTAATAATGATTAGGATTACATTTTTTAATGATTATTTCAGATGACCGTGCATCATTACCTGTGGTAGCATAACTTTTATTTTTCAGTTCAATTCAAAGGGCCTTATTATTAGCATGACGGTTAAGAACGGTATTGTACAGACAGCAAATATGAACATTAGAAAAGCTACAATACGCAACTACACACCCGCTAAGTGAAATAGTCGTTAGCAAATGTAACCATAATCATAACATATCAAATTAATGGTTTTACTGCAGTTCTGGTGTGGTTTGTTTGAGTGGTGTTGCCGTACCTACAGTAGTTCCCCAATATGGCAGACGCCCTCTCACATGCGCGACTCACAGCTACTCATGGTTGTTAGCTCTGGCTACCAGCTGGCTGGTCCTGCTACACCGAGTGCTGGCCAGTCTGTCAAAGTGCCGGTGTCTCCTTCCCTTTCACGAGGCCACGCCCCCCACAGTGGTCCTCCTGTGCAGTCCTTTACTGCTTTTTTTTGTAATCTGACTAAACTAAATTTGGGGGTTCAGTTACATTTTAAAAACTCTGGGGATTTTTAGCCACACTCACCAACCCAACAATTTTCATACAGTCCCTAAATGGATGTCTCCATGGTAGCAAGCCCAGGTGCAGTTGCAGAGCATGCTTGGAAAATAGTGAAGTGCCTTCAGGTACCCTTGAGGAATAAATCAAAAAACCCTCGAAGGTGCCCACACTGTCATATCATGAATGTAAACATCAATACACACACACGTCTCATACGCAGTGTATTTTCATCACAGCATGGTCTCCACTATGTTCTATATGTACACACAGAGTCTTCCTACGCAGGGCCACAGCCTCAGCGTGTCAATTTAGCAATAACAACTACAAGTTAAGTCTAAAATAACGCAAAAGTCAATAATGACCACCCAGGCCAGCAGGCGACATGCTTTTGGCTCTAATGTAGTCTCAAACTTTTGATCTTAAGGCAACTGCCATTACTAAGGTTTAAACTACTAAGAAATATTAGGGCTGATCCCTTTCAAAATGTTACTAATGGTATTCCTTCCACTAAACTATAAAAAAAGACATGGTCAAAGACTTGAGTGTGTGTTGTAAATAGAGCTGAGATTGAAAGTTGGAAGTATAAAGTCATACTGACCAGCAGAGGACAGTGTCATCCCATATGGATGAAGCCTGTGAGGACAGCAGATGGAGGGAATGATTCCAAATGCATTGTGTCAAGGATCAGTCAAAACAGGAGGATTGCGCATCGCGTTATCAATGTATAACTTCTGAACTGTGTTTATTCAAAAACAATGGAAGATTTACAGGGGAAAACATCCACAAAGGCTGTATTTTTCTTGTGTGTGATGTAATCATACCACCAAATTTTGTCCAGTACTTTGTCATGTCCATCACCTTTTTAACACCCCTAACACTGATGTTTTTAAGGTGACTCTTTCATTTGAACTTTTATCAATTTGTTTGTTTGCTGTACGTTTTTTCCTATGCGTTCTTTTTAAATTGTAAAGTGTATTGGGACCATGCTGCATGGTGATTCTGCACTTTAAATGAATTGGTTGATTGGTTGGTTGGTTGGTTGGTTGGTTGGTTGGTTAAAGTGAAATTCCATAAAAGTAGACTCATGTGTAATTGACCACCATTATAAATGTAACTAAAGCTCATCCAAAAAGTGGTGCATCTTTTTTCTGTGCACGGGTCGAACCATCCCGACACATCAAAAACCATGTCCACCTGGCCTCAAAATGCCCCCGATCCAAATATGATTGAGCTACATGGGACGTTCCTGAAAAATTACGATCCATGGAGTGCTGTTGGCATGAGGGGGTTTACTTTGTCTGAAACAATGTTTGGGTGGGTTTTATGGGTCAAAGAACATCCACAGCCATGATCAATGTCATTCACTTCATCTGTCAATGGTTTTAATGTTGTGGCTGATTGGTGTACAACTGATCTGTTATGAAGTTTTAAACTTTAGACAGTTTCTGTGGCGCCACCATCAGCACTATTGGCCCGCAATGTCAGCTGAAAAAGTTTGGCACTGCACTTGAAATATGTGTATGCATAGGAATTAAGACAGATTTCCTTTTGGCTGGTTGTTTGTTGTTTGCCTGTTAGTTTGATATTTTTAAGGAGATTAAAATATCTGCATTGTTTTGCATTCATTTCTCTCATAAATATAGTCTTATCCAAAGAATTATTTTTATATCCTGACGTACTTACGTACAGACCGTACGAATGCTGAACAACACGTGTCTCCTTGCTGACTGTCTCTCGGTCTCATTCTTCACTAAATGCTACCCGGTTAACATTTGCCTGAGGCTGAGGTCTTTCAGGGTCTAGCTCTGTTCCATAAATTGAATCTCCTCAGACAACACAAC
Source organism: Hollardia meadi (assembly GCA_037974645.1). Taxonomy (NCBI): domain Eukaryota; kingdom Metazoa; phylum Chordata; class Actinopteri; order Tetraodontiformes; family Triacanthodidae; genus Hollardia; species Hollardia meadi. Next base: position 3,809 of record JBBPCS010058663.1, read on the forward strand.
ATCAGAGTGAATAGATGTTTAACTTGATTTTGAATCCATTTTGGAGTGAACACAGTTGAGTGAAAGAGGGCAAAGCAAGCAAAGAAAACCTGAAATGCAACTTGGAGACATTTCTCACCAAGACTGTGTATGACAGGAGAAATTACACTTTGTCTCCTCAAACAGCTTCAATCATTCATAATTCAGTCATTTGTGTCTAAATATGCGTCTGATACAAAACCTCTTGACCATCAGTATTCTGTCAATAATTTCAGATACACATATTTCTATGTGTGTATTAGGGCATTGCAATTAGTAGTGGAAATGATTATTTTTGCATTTCATTTCCAAAATATAATAAATATGAAGATTATGTGATTTTTGCTGGGGTCTATACCATGAAAGCGTTCCCTAACATCTGGTGAATATGATCTCTGTAGCACCACGATGCTTTATTTAAAATGGGATGTTGTGACACAGTTTAGCTCCTGCGATCTAGATATCGCACTTGGCCATTTTGCATATATTTCAATTCATTGTTCAGCCCTAATGTGTGTATCCACAAAGAATGCTTGAAACAGAAATGTCGTTTCGCTGTAACTATAATCCTGTTACATATTCAAATCTCACTTTGCCACACTGCAACAATTACTGTTTAGGGTGGCCTTAAAGTAAGTACCACATGTGCATTAAGCTGTTTAGTGAAATGTTTATGTGCTAGTTAAAAGTGAATTAAATGAACTGAATGCACAGAGGTGGCTAATGATGTACTGTACTCTATGTTTTGTTCATGTTGTTTTGCAACCATCCAGAGTGCAATTGTAGGCTATGGTTCTCTCTTCCATTCAGTACTTTCAGTATTAAGCTGCTGGATACAAAGCACTCACTGCTATATCATTCACTACACTATAAAACCTGCTAAAAGATCAATCAAAGACACAATCTATCAATAAATGCTGTATTTAAACAATGTAAAAAAGCAATGCTTTACACATGCAGATATGGTAGAAATAAACTGAACACAGAGGCATGTTGCTGGAATGAGAAAAGATGTGATCCACCCTGAGTTACATGAACACCAGCAGGCTTTCAGTGTTTCAAGACAGTTTTTAAGAAAACATAAACTAGAAACTCCCAGAATTCAGTATGTGTATAAGTGTTTGCTTGAAAGATCTGGTCTTAAAAATATATTAAGGAACAACTGAGCACTAAAGAACACTGTTATAAGTTCAAGACACTTTGGTCCACAACAATTTATCTCAAAGGTTAAAAGGCAAATATCACCGTCACACACTTCTAGTGGGTCATCATGCATAATATAACTTTAACGTCAAGCATGACAGTGTGACCAGTTTTAGTTTTACGTTTACCTGTGTGGGATATACTTAAGTTCTCAGTGCAGCCCTGGTGGGTTCATCTTCTGCTAAACACTGCTGCTCAGGATGAAGGGGGTTCCTGACATGTCTTTTTCTGGCATTTGGTGGAAGAATGTTTTCTCATAATATCTGTCATGTGTTTGGTATTTTTAGTATTTTCAGAAGTGGTTTTGAATATGGAATCTCTTTGCTATCCTTATGTTCGTTCACTTGTTTACTTGGGGTAGTGTTCCTAAAGATTCTCAGTTCTTAAAGTGATTTTAAGGTTTTCTGTCATCTTATGTATTTTATAATCCTTGGTATTCTCCAACATCTTGTATTGTTCAGTTGTCTCAATTACAACCCAATCACCAGAATTGGGTTGTAATGGGGGACCAATGCCAGTGCCATGGGGGCAGTGCTTGGTCTGCAAGGGTGTGTGTGTGGGCGGATGGTGTGTGTCAATCGGCATCCAGGGTTTCCCAGCAGAATATTGCACTGTAGCGAGGTGGTCAATGTTATTCATTTCAACTGTCAGTGGTTTCAATGTTGTAGCTGATCATATAGCACTGACATGTTATTAACAGCAACAGTGGTCACCGTGTGTTGTTGCGGACGCCAGTTTGAATCCCTGACCAGATGGCAAAAAAAAAAAGAGTCCACATCAGATACAAGCTCCTGCCATCATGCCCTCAGAGCTGTCCAGATTATGGCTGTGTGTTTGTGTAGAGATTTCCCCATGGGGATTAATAAAGTAGTAAGGGAAACTGGGAAGACGTGAAGCGGCTACCCTATGATTTGAGTCAGTGGAGGGCAGATTGATTACCCCTAGAATAAAAAAAATAATAAATTTTCATCAAGATTTTACATAAGGAACTCATACTCATAATCACTAAAAAAAATTTTATATTGGATGAACTTTTCAAATCAAATTAAAACCTAATCCAGTGAGACAGACTTTCTACCATAGCCAATAGTTTAAAAAAAACAAACTACAAAGTCTTATTCAAACTGAAAATCTTATTCAAACTGAAAATTAACTCATCATGCCTATACTCCAACCTCAATGTAACTATATACATATAAAGTACAGTAAGTATAAAAGTATTTAATATTTAGGTAGTTACTGAGGTCAACAACCTTTAAACAGCTTAAGAAAACATTATGTTAATAGTTGTGTAGTGTTAGTATGAAAAGATCTCAAAGTCCTTTTATAGCAGGTTTCAATCTGTGCTTTGACTTTTGTTAGTGATGGTATCATAGTTTACATTTGGAGACAGATTGTGCCTTTAAAAATAATTCATCCAGATACAGGTGGATCTTCCTCACCTGTTTTCCTGCTTTGAGTTTGTTCATGTGTTTCCATCACCTGACACCTGGGCTGCTACATGTGTTTCTTTTTCCTCCTTAAACCTTTTCTTTAAATGTTGAATCGGTTGTTCCTTCTTGAATCTTTTTTTTTTTTTTACTTTCTACTTGTTTTTCTTTCAACGCCATCACATCTGCAATTCTTGCTCACTTCTATCTCCTCTCTCCTAATTCCTTCACTCACTCTGAAAATGTAAAAAGCCTTCCTGTTCTGGAGTCTGAGTGAGCATGAAGCAGAACTTGTATGATGTTAATTACATTACGGTGGGAATAAGCAGTCAAGCTATCCAAACTATCAATCAACATTAACATTAATGAAGCAGCAGTACTAGATAAACTGGGCGGTTGATACCCTGTCCCTACATAACACTAGTGTTGATTTTAAAAACTTTAGCAGCACTGAAGAGTTTTTTTCTACCCAATTTCTTTTTTGTCTTTTGTCTAACAGATTATTATTTGATGCCACATGTCAGTAAATGTCATAAATCATCCTCTGAACTCTGTCTGTCCCATGAAAGCAGCTCCAGTCTGCCCACAAGCTTCAGCATGGAGGGTTCGTTTTTTTTATAGCCAGGAGTCGGTGGTGGTTTGTTGATCGCTTCTTGTTAACAGAAACAGCTCACACAGGGATAGAATGTTCAAATGTAAAACAAAACAAGCGCTCCTAGAAGGTACAACAGACTGCAGTAGGAACGCAGTGTGAGTAGCAGCTGTACCGTGACCATGAATGTATCATTGAGACCTGGATACGGTGAGAGCACTCAGCATTGCTTCCAATTTTCCCAGTGGCCACTTATTAGCAGTATTGCAGCTAAAAGATTCCCCTGCAGCCCATAAAGCATTTTCTCCATAGACCACCATTATAAGAGAAACGTGTGTAAAACTGATGACAGGACACCTCGAACTGCAAACAAGGTCAATTATGACTCTTTCTATGATGAATTTTTGATCCATGGAGGTTTTATATTTGTAAAATTTTCCTCGAACCGAGAAAAGATTTTAAAAATCTCTGATGTCATCACAATGTAAAGTCTATGGGCCGAGTGGTAACTCGTGGGCAGGGGCAGCGGGAAAAACATTACTGTGCATATTCAGTGGGCCGCATAACCAGGAAGTAAACCAGGAAGCTAGAAAATTATTTTTGGCATATGGTGCCAGGTGAGCAATTCTCATTGGATTGAATAGGCGCCATCTTTGCATCTGAAATCTAGTTATGGAATCTTCTTTATAAATCTATGACCGTGACTGAATAACTGACAGCATAAAGACTTCAAACACACAGACATACACCCTCGCCTGCCGTTGCTCACTAGCTTATAGCTAATGTACAGTAAAGTATTCCAGCTGTTTATTTGCGTTACTCTCAAGCAAAGATTTTGGTGTGGTGGGTCGCCACGTTAAAATGTTACCAGTGGAAACACTGCTGTGGTTAGGTTTAGGCACAAAAACCACTTAGTTAGGGTTTTAAAAAACAAACAAGTTTTACTTTGCCACAAAGATGGTTGCAACTGGTTGATAAATTACATGGTTTTGTCAGTTGAAGTGGTCTTGCACGACAGTCATCCCAGGTTTCATTTCACCACTACGTCTCCTCCTCCTCCTGGTGAGAAAATCAGCTGGTGTACATGGAATCTGAATGTAATGTATTGTTGAAATGGCCTGCTCAGTCTCAGGTGCGTATCTGCTTACTTGAGTCAAGTTGGACTGTGCCAAAGGCTTTTCTCCCAAGATACTTTGGCAATCATAAAAGAAGAAAGACAGAGAGGAAAGCAGGAGGAAGCAGCAGGAAAAGCAGGAGGGAGAGAATGTGCAGGACTTCTGGAGTGCCTCTGGTGACTCTGTAAGCCAGCACTACTCAGAGAAGGGGGGGGGGGGGTGTATAGGAGTTCTGTAAGACAACATTATTCAGAGTAGGGGGGAGAAAGGGGGGGGGGCAGAGGGAGAGAGGGAGAGAGAGAGAGGAGAGGGAGAGAGACAGAGAGGGAGGGAGAGAGAGAGGGAGGGAGGCTGGGAAGAATAAGGGGTCAGTCCATGGTTTGTCCTCAAAAGGAGAGGAGCTACTTGTGTATGTGTGTGAGGAATGTGTGTATGTTGCTGATGTTTAAGGTCATTGGTCTTTCACTCAGCACACAGAGGACATTATCCATCATCATGAGTCAGACCACCTTCTTTGAGGTAAGCCTGATTATGAATGTACAGTATTAAGCTATCAGAATGCTTTTGAATTAACTGACATTTTTTATGGCCACTTTCTCAATAGGAATTTAAAGTTTTAGATTGCTTCGTTTGATAAGGGCTCACTGTAAACAACATTTAATAAAGGTCAACCAGAATTCAGGATATCATCGATGAGTTTGCATTCATAATTTCTTCTTCATCATGGTCTGATTTTGATACGTCTGCAGAAAGTTTTTTGTTTGCAGGTACTGTACTGTCAGGTGGCCTCAGGCATTTAATCTGAAGCATCATTTACCGTAAAAACAGGAAGAACTTTTTGGACAAGAATGTTGACCCTCACCAGAAACAGGGCACAACACATGGAAGGATTTTACTTCCTCTGGGATGTGTGCAATACCCTAAGTAAAGCTGCAAGCCAAATTAACAAATATTTCAATGGTTTTATGAGAAAGATATACAAGTCGGAAGATTAGATGAGACATTTGAGAGTTAGATGGAAAAACTGTCATGTCAGCCAGTAGCCAGTTAGATTAGCTTAGCACAAAGACTGTAAACAGCTAGCCTGACTCTGTTCAGAGGTAACAAAACCTGCCTAACGACACCTTTAAAGCTCACTAATTAACATGTTGTATCTTTTTTTTTTTGCTGGGCACATGTAGGAACTTCCTGTTTTAGACATGCTGGTAGACAGATTTTACCTTTGGACAGAGCCAGGCTAGCTGTTCCCCCTGTTTTCCGCCTGTCTAAGCTAACCGGCTGCTGGTTGTTACTTCATATTGAAAGGACAGACAGAGTTGTATTGATCTTTTCATCTAACTTATGGCAAGAAAGCAAATATATGTTTGTATAGTAACGTATTCCTTCAACCTTTGCCCTGCCTTAAGTTTAGCACTAGACTTTTCAAGATTTGTGGACTGGCAAGATGGCTTACCACCCATGTATACACCAGATTTGAACGAAGCTTCACTTAATTCTCCTGAAGTCAGATTGCCTTCTGTATTTCCTCATAGCTTTTGATGGAACACCACAGGAAATTCAGCCTCGCTATTTAGCCCCCTAGCAACCTCATCTTAGCTTAGCTGACAGTCATTCCACCTTCAGAGCATGATGACATCTTGTACATCTCTCATCCTTACTATTAGTATTAATAGTAGGCTAGTATTTGAAAGTTACACTCAAGGTTAGCAGTTGTACGTTTTCTGAACTGTACCATGGATTTTTACAGTGTTATGTGACAGGTGTGGGAAAGGGAAGGCAGCATGCAAAAGGTCAGATGAGTGCTTAGTTGACTTTCCTTGACTGAAAGTGAAAATCTGTCCAGTTTGAGTTACAGTAAGTGTTAAAGCAATACGTATCGTGATGAGCAGCCATATGCAGCTAATCAGCTTAAATAGTATCATGCTCAGTGTTTGAAGTAATGATCCTGTGGTTCAAGATCAACATTCATCAGCTTTTACATTAAGAGGAGCTGTTACAGCTAAGAGACTTCTTATGTTGGTATCCATTACTTGGATTATTAAAGCCAGATATGGTGACAAGAGCAGACCCAATCACCCCTGGTGTCAAATCAGTGTTTTTAAAAGATTACACATTGTAGACAAAGAGAAAATATTCATTTGAAGAACCACTTTAAGTCCCCTCACAAGCATGTAGGCACAGGATCTGTATGACCTGTGCTTGTCAGCAATGCCTTGTATTCCCATCAGAGGACAGGAGCGTCTGATAATCAGATTTACAAGGGCACAGCACAACCCTAATGACACCGTTGATGCTGTTCGTGATCATGCAAATGCATCAACATGTGCTCCTAGAATGCAGTCAGGGAGGTTGACAGATGGAAAACAAACTAATCTCCCAGGATGCTCTTTACGGCGACAGCATGCCCTGTGCTCAGATCCTGCAAAGCATGAACACACACCACAACGAGGGAAAAGATGAAATGCCAATGTTTCATAGAGCGAAGTGTGACGTCTATTGCAGGGTGTTTTTTTGTGAAAATCTCACTGTAACGGAAGGTTTTGGTGGTTGCGAGAACTTCAGGAGAGTATCACTTAATTTTTTTTTTTATAAAGAAGAACGCAAACCCAGTTTCTTGTTTGAAGATGTGACTGACCTTGGCCATTGTGTTAGTGACACAAATTAAAAAAGAATTTATGACTAGAATATTGTAAAATAGGTTTGGATACAAGATTAAATGACTAACAAAACTTGTGTTTTTTGCTATTCAACCAGCAGATGGTATATACCTAGAGCTCTCTTTCTTCCTCTCCCATTTTTTTCTCTCTTTCTTGACTGTGCACTCAGCAAAACTTTAGGTATCCATTAGTGGTTTATTACACTGTCCAGTAAGCGAACCAATTAAACTAGGACAGCTCTGCTGAGCAGCACAGTGTGGAGTGCTTTCAGGGCAAATTGTGGGCCACCACCCACCATCCTCCTTGCATACGCTATACATCACCACTGACATTTTCTAATTAAGATGAAAAACATGAGTGCAAGTGTACCAGACTCAAACTGCCTTATTACTCAGATTGACATAACTATACTTGATCAGGAAAAGTGGACACGCTTGACAGTAGGGCCACTGAGGGGAGTGTCAGCTGTGCTTACCCATACAGTTCTATTTTTATTCATATTTTATTCATATTTTATGGTTGATTCGAGAATACTGACAAATCTTATTGTTTTGAATATTTATGTTAAATCAGTGTTTCATGCAGGCATTGGTTTTCTTTACAGTTGTTCATACTTTATTGATTGTGATTTGATTGTGAGGTTTTAAAATTAAGACTGCATTACCTACAATCCCTTTTTGCTTGCTCTTGCGAGAAAGATAAGAGCCAGGAATGGTCTGTAGCCAGTATGTATATGTACAGTAATATCTAAATTCAAACCATGCATGTTCTAAACAAAGCTAATAAAACTGATCGATCTTTAGTGCAATTTTATTGCCAATATCATGAATGTTTTGTGGCTGTATTGAATTAAAGTGCTATGAGCTAATGAGAAAACTTGATCACATAAATCAACAAAGGTGTAATGAAATATTCTCTAATATAATCTCTAATGTACTTTCAGTCTTCTGGTAATGAACACAATCTTTACATCTCATTTTTGGAAGGGATGTAAAAGGAAGTCCAGCTTTTACTGCCTGTGGTTTTGATGCTGAGGAGGCATGTATAGGCCTCATCAAATTTAAAGCATTCTTAATTTTCAGTGAATGGGTATGAGGCATGATTGAAAATCTCTTTTAATCATTTAAATGTGTGTTCACTTATTACCTGGGTTTTGTGCTTTTTCAAAGTGGTACATCTTGTGTTTTCTTTAGGTGAAGGTCCTGGATGCCAACACCAAAGAGCAGCTTTGTTTTTTAGATAAGGTATGCTGACATATTGCCATGCCTGATCGTATACAGTATATTCTTATTCAGCTTGCTTAAACTCTTCAGTAAAACTGCTTACACTGAGTGAAATATTCAACATTCCATTTTTGGATGTACCATCCCACCAAATGGACAATATTCTGCATCATTTTAGACACATTCCTTTTGAAATAAATCGCATTTTTTGGCTGCACTGCATTTTACTTACTTTAGTTTTTCGAGGCTGTGAGCTTTGGCTTTACCATAGAGTACGTTACATGCATTTTAAAACACCACCGCACAAAACTGCCTAAATATATAGCTAATACATAGCTAGGTTCATGTTGCAAAATGAATTTGTTACTTGACCACAAAAGATTCATCGCTTGACATGACTGAGTCTGTGTGCTTCTCACTGCAGTCGACCATGAAATATATTGGTCGTGCAACAAACTGTCAACCACTTGAGGGGGCATGTGCTTTGAACAACAGCGGTGTTGTGACATGAATGTGTAACCCAGATTACACTTAAGAGTTATGAATAAGATTATTAAATGACTGGTATCAGAAAGATTAGGATACCAGTACCAGTAATGAGGTATAAACATAAGTTTGAATTTGCATGTGTTGAACACAATAAATGCAGTTCAGATATTTTGTTTTTTACAATGTCAACACAATACAAATAAAGTGCGCACATAACCCCTTTAATGTCCCTAAGTCCAGTCTTTAAATATCAAATTGTTGGATCGATCATTGGGCCCAATCTGTATTACTGTCTGTCCTACCGCACCGTGAAGTAAAGAAGAAGAACATCCTTTAGAAGGTGACGCTCTGCCTGATCCCTCTCAAGGACCCATAGGTCGGCTATTATAAATACTAATAACTTTCAAGTTAATTGTATTCACAACCAAAATTATCTTAGTTCAAGGTTTACATTTATCGTCCCACTGTTTGCCCTTTCTTACATTCTGCACATGATGACTACATACTTTAACTGCCGAAACTCAGTGAGAAAGGAAAAAATCTTTTGTAGCGGGAGGGTAAAATTATTAACATTAAATAAACATGCAACAGAGCTTGCTTTAAATCTGCCCAGTAATCTACGTGAATAATATGGCTTAACTGTGTAACATTCACACAATTAACATATACAGTTCTCAGGCAACAGAACTGCAGTTTGCTAATCAGGTTTCCTTCCACATACGACATGCTAACCTTATTAGCATAAATCTATAGTAAATTACACTGTATAGGTTAGCGGACTTTTCCATCCCTCTGTTTCGGCAAACTACTTTTATTAACAACTACAGATTTTTCTTATTCACTGCTGGACAGTTCAAATCCCTGCACCTTCTGACAAGACAGAATTCATTTTAGTGCACCATGTATGATTTCAGCCTCCACACATCTGAGCAAACAGATATTTGCCGAAGCGTGAGCAGCAAGATGGCGGACAAGGAAGTGACAGGCTCAAGATTAACCAGCAAGAGAGACTGGGAGCCTCCACTGATTGGCCAAGTTAAGCTACAATAGGTCACCTGAATAACCCACTATGGTTGCAATCAAAATAAACAGTCTCTTACTATGCCACTTAAAACATTGCAAACATTTCTTTTTATTGCTTTCCTAGCATGGGCTGCAAATACAGTACAAGTACATCAAGGTTGCATACTTTATGTCTGTATTCCATTCAGGTGGAGCCCTACTCAACGATAGGAGACATCAAGAGCCTTTTTCACAAATCATGTGAGTGTTTTTATACAGTGGTGGGCCTTAGTGTTCCTCTGGTTTACTGTTTCTATAATATATTGTGCAGTCCAAGATGTCAATTTGAAAATATATTATTCTGTTGTAATATTGTCTTATCTATTGCACATTTACTGTTAACTAAGACTTGAATTTGTGTGGTTCTTAGATAAAAATGACCATTAATAAGCTTGTTATGTTACTGAGTGAATCATTTCATCATATCCCATCACTCCCCCGGACACGTCCTGTTACAAAGAAATTTCTTGTTTACTCCTCTGAGGCCTGCAGTGGTTCTGTCATCAGCGTGTGTCTGGTCAGAACTGTTACCAAATGTTGCCGAGCTCAACATTATTCCATTGTGATCAATTGTTATTGGGCCTAAGGCCAAAATCTGTACATGCAATAGCAGCTCTGTCCAACCCTGTATTTGTGTGTGTGTTTAATCCACTCAGATCCTCACTGGTATCCAGCAAGACAAGCCCTGAAGCTTGATCCCAGTAAGTAGCCATGTTATGATTATTAACTGCAACATATACTGTATGTATACTGTATACCCTTTAGGATAGTGGCAGTTCTGAGTCTATTCATTCTTATGGGAGAAGTAAACATAAGAACGGATTATGACCGATTCCTTTGCCCCATAGTCACCGAAGTAAACATTTGACCCATTTTTCACAAGCTACATGTCTTCTGAACATTCTGACAATAAAATGTTATTTTTCAGTCAGACAAATCAGGAGAAAATGAACTTTGTTGGAGACCGGTATCTGCCTCAGCAACACACTCTGTGAGATCTGGAGATCTGTAGCGAGCATATTAAGCTAGCAGATAAAAACGAGTATCAAATAAAGTGCAAACTTTAAAATTATGTCTTTATTTAGTTTTGCATTGTCTCAACAAACAATAGTGACCACGCCCACTTAGGAAGTGTCTACCATTTCATGCCATTAGCTTAGCTTGTAATGCATTATTTGCCCCATCTACCATCTTTGCTTATATTGATCACATTGATCACAAAACCCAGATGTGATCATTGGATGGATTGGCAGTGATGTCCTTTTGAAATGAAATAAACAGTGCGACCAAGAATTCTGAATAACATTTGCAATGGCCTTCACTCTGGAGGGGAATAAGCCATGAAAAAGCACCCCACATCTTTATAGAGCCACTATCGCATTATCTATTCTTCCATTATTTTTACCATAAAAGGTAGGCTGTGTAATGTGCATCCTTACACCGATCAGCCACAACATTAAAACCACTGACTGTTGAAATGAATAACATTGATCATCTCGCAACAATGCAATATTCTGCTGGGAAACCCTGGATCCTGGCATTTATGTGGATGCCAATTGACACAAACCATCTGCCCAAACACCCTTGCAGATCAAGCATCCTCCACCCATGGCACCAGCACACCCCGATGACATTGGTGCTGCATGCCACACCACAAAAACTGCTCAGGAACAGCCCGAGGGACGTGACAAAGAGCTTAAAGTCTTGACCTGGCCTCAAAATGCCCCAGATCCAAGCCTGATTTAGCTACATTGGACATGCCGATACATGGATGCCATCAGGGAGTGCTGTTGGTATGAGGGGGTTTACTTTGAAACAATGTTTGGGTGGGTTTTATAGGTCAAAGAACATCCACGGGTTTTCCACGAGAACATTGTACTGTAGCCATGATCAATGTCATTCACTTCAGCTGTCAGTGGTTTTAATGTTGGGGCTGATCGGTGTAGCTTAAATTTAAACAGAGAAGGCACATATGCCACCTAAAGTAAACAGAGTGTGGTCTGAAGTTATCTTGTTACTAAAAAGCACAGAGTGGAGACTTTGGTTAAAAGCTATGTGGGCCACTTACCCCTGAGGCTATTCTAAAAATGTCATCCAATTAGTGCAACATATTATCTGTGGCTGTGCCCCCATGAGCTTTCAGGTAGAGAGAACATGTGCTGAAACATTAGTTTAAGCCACAGTGCTTTGCACATGACTGCTTAAAGAACTCAAAACGAATATACAGTAAGCGTGACTGTTCTCTTCAACTCTGTCAATGTGGTCATTTGTCAACTCTGGAAAACTTGATAATCTAGAGCCATTGTTTTCCCCTGCATGGTAGAATTATTTTGTGGTGCAATTTCAGATGAAGCTGAAAAATATTTTCTCGTCTTTTTCAGAGGAAAAAACACTTAGAGACGATGAAATCTTACAGAATCTACCGATTGGGACCACTGCCACCATGTACTTCAGAGATCTTGGTCCGCAGTTAGGGTGGACTATGGTAAAAAAATAAATAAATAAATAAAAGAGCACACTCAAACATTATGTACCAATACTGAAAAAGCTGTAAAAACTAAATCAGTGTGATGTTGGTTGACATAATATTGGGGTATAGTATTTAATTCTTGTTTTTTTTAATGATAAAACTAGGATTTAAAACAAAGGTTTCAACATTAGTTTAAAATATTTGTTTTTGCCTCCGTACTTTTAACTATGCTACATGTTTTCTGTTTGTTTGCATATAATTTTGTGATGTTTTTAAAAAAATATATAATTGTTACAACCCAGCTCGCTGGGGGAAAGGGAAGCAACCTAAAAAACAGTTGTTTTTGGTTAAATTACAGTTATTTATTGGCAATGAGTTCGGATTCAATTCACAAACAAAGAAAGTACAGTAAAACTACAAGAAAAAGGGCCAGTCTATGCTGTTCAAAAGAAAGACATATAACCAAAAGAGGACTCTCATAAACTGGAACTACAGTATATTTATGTGTACCAGTACACTTGGCGCCATGACCAGGTTCTGAAACCCATCGCAGAAGCCATCAGCATGGGAATCAGGAGCTGCAGGCAAGCTCGCCCCACCCCCCAGACGATCACCTTTCTGAAGGCTGGAGAACAGTTGCCAAGAACCCGTCAGGAATCCTGGCAATCCTGAAACAGCTGAAGTTCCCACAGCACATCGTCGCCACCACCCTGAGGCCAGACATCCTCCTGGTCTCAGAGGAGACCAAAAACATAGTCTTAATGGAGCTGACAGTGCCGTGGGAGGACCGTCTGGAGGAGGCCCATTAAAGGAAGAAGACCAAATATGAAGAGCTGGTCGTCAACTGCCGCAAGCAGGGCTGGACGGCAAGCAGTATGCCCATCGAGGTTGGCTGCAGAGGTTTTGTGGGGCAATCACTCTACAAAGCCTTGAGTGCACTAGGCATCACTGGGATGGGGAGAAGTGCCATCAAAAACATCACAGAGGCAGCGGAAAGAGCCTCAAGATGGCTCTGGATCAGGAGAGGAGATCCATGGGGAGTAGTAAATGCCACCTGAACACAAGTCGGGTCTGATCAACCACGGCTGGGTTGCCTGGGTGAGGGTGTCTGATGTTGTGAGACCCGAAACACCCAATGACCCCAGGTTACATCACTGATGATGTGTTCAGGAGCATCCAAGTGATGTATTTAATCAAAAAAATAAATATATATATATAATGTGTCAGTAAATATACATAGGCATGTGTGGCAGGTGGTGCTGATTTTGTGGCTGCTCACCACAGATAAAATAACGTATGGGAAATGCTGGTCTGACCTGGTCTAGGTTCTGGTCTAAACATCTGGACTGATCTTGTAAAGACCCTGGTCTAAACATCTGGACTGGCCTGGTCCAGGTTCTGGTCTAAACATCTGGACTGATCTGGTCAGGATTCTGGTCTAAACATCTGGACTGCTGGGTGCCCAGCAGACACAGCAGTGAGACAAACTGATTCAAACAGGAAGCTGCCTTCATGAGTGTTGTTGATCACACTGTGACACACCTGCGCTCTGCTCCGATTGGACAGATGTGTCACTGGACACGGACCAATCACAGTTTTTCAGTTTGAAGTTCAGAACAAAAAACCCAACATGTTTCTACTGGACCTTCTCTGTCCAGCCAATCAGCTGCTGTCTGGACTCTTACATCATACAGGTGAGTTAAACATCAGTACAGTCTGAAAACAACAGTCAGGTGTTCATCTGTTGTTCATTCATTCACACAGCAGCAGCAGCTGTCGTAATATTTCTATAGCTTTTACTATTATAGTTGCTTTGCATCTCTGTTTGTGCCTG
>JBBPCS010058752.1:5198-17893 GCA_037974645.1 Hollardia meadi
CTGCCACAGCTAGCTAACATCTGCCATAGTTAGCTAATGTCTGCCACAGCTAGCTAACATCTGCCACAGCAAGCTAACGTATGCCACAGCTAGCTAATGTCTGCCACAGCTAGCTAATATCTGCCACAGCTAGCTAACATCTGCCATAGTTAGCTAATGTCTGCCACAGCTAGCTAACATCTGCCACAGCAAGCTAAAGTATGCCACAGCTAGCTAACATCTGCCACTACTGGGTAACATCTGCCACTACTAGCTAATATCTGCCACAGCTAGCTAATGTCTGTCACTACTAGCTAACGTCTGCCACAGCTAGCGAATGTCTGTCACAGCTAGCTAAAGTCTGCCACTACTAGCTAACGTCTGCCACTGCTAGCTAACATCTGCCACAGCTAGCTAATGTCTGCCACAGCTAGCTAACATATGCCACAGCTAGCTAACATCTGCCACTACGAGCTAACGTCTGCCACTACTGGGTAACGTCTGCCACTACTAGCTAACGCGTGCCACAGCTAGCTAACGTATGCCAATACTAGCTAATGTCTGCCACAGCTAGCTAACATCTGCAACTACTGGGTAACGTCTGCCACTACTAGCTAACGCAGTAAAAGCTCCAAAGCTTAATACATTTGGATTTTTAATGGTAAATAGTGATGCTAAGCCGAAAACACATTTTTTAAATGTAGTAAAAGCCTCCTGGCCCAGTGTATTTAAAAAAAAATTGGTCTGCTTTTTGGTCACATTATGTTTTTATTTTGTCATTTATTTGGAAGGTGGTCCGTGGAATTTTTTTTAACGACAAAAGAAGTTGGCTTAAAGTGACGAAAGGTTGAGAACCCCTGTGCTAATATATATTGTTAACACATATGTGGCTAAAACCAATTATTTTAGCTGAAAAGAGAAAATAAATACGTGATCGTACATAATAATTCTGCCTCATTTCTACATGAGATTATTAAAAACAGGTAAATAATTGTGGTCTGAAGATCAAAAAAGTCCAAATGCCCTGAGATACTTTGAAAGCATCCTAATTGGAGCTTTCAACACATGCTAATCCGTGCAGGCTGCTCGGTATGTTTGATGCTCTCTCAGACGATTACTGCGTGTTGTCAAACATATGCAGGGAGGGGATGATGACGTCCAGGGGGCGCTGTCCAGACCGCTCAGCCGCTGATTGGTGACAGGTGCCCGTGGCGCTGCACGCCCTCCTCTGGCTCCGTGACTCAGCCTGTCTTTGTTGTTGCACGTCTTGCCCCACCCAGAAACCCCTCCACCATTTGTTGCCAAGCTTGACTTTCCCCTCATGGTTCCCAGAGGGAGGCCGGTGGATTTACATGTATGTTTATGCATGTGGCTGAAAGTGCCTGTGAATGCACTTTGTTTATGTGAATGCCCATTTCACGACTCGCCGTGAGTTGTCGGGTCTTGCGCCAGTCAAAGCGAAGTAAGGCTGAAGGGGAGGAGGAGGAGAAGGAGGAGGAGGAGGAGGGGTGTAGTTTTATTTAGAGTAGTGCTCGCAGTCACAGGGGTGGCAAAACCCCTCACCCCGGCTCACCCTCCTGCTCACTCACGAGGAATGCAATGCATCTTTTTGATGAATCAGCTGAGCATTCGTCGAATATGAATTCATAATGAATGTGCAGACGGGTAACTAAGCTAAAAAGAAAGATCTAAAAGTGATGTGGCGAGCAGGTTTGTGTCAAAAAGAAATATATGTGTGTTTTTCACAGCAACAAGATGGAAAGTAGATTATTCTTCTCCCGTTCCAAAACAGACTGTGCAAACCCTCGAGGTGTCTCGTTCTGCAGAACCAAACAGAAGCGAGCCAGAATACACACCCGGTGTGAAAACTGGCATCTGTTCCCCTCAGTGTATGGACTGCCTGCAACTTCTCAAGAGGTGCTCCACTTTCCAGTTTGGAAGAATTTAACAAGTTTTTTTTTTTATTTTAATGAGAATGAGCTGGCAGCAAACTTTCCCATGAACAGCAGGGAGGCATGTTCTCAGAACGCAGGTCCGACTGCTCACCTGAATACACACTTTTGTTTGTTTGTCTCAGTGCGGAAAGTCGCAGTAATGTTGCTGCTGTCTGGTTCAGCTCAGAGACAGTCGCACTTCTGGATTTGTGAGTCGTTAGTGAAGAGATTTATTTGTGGAAGAGAGCAAAGAGACGTCAGGATGAACTGTAAAAAATACTCCATTACAAGTAGAAGTCCTGCATTTAAAATGTTAAGTATGATTAGAAAAATAGAAAAAAAAGCTACTTAAAGTATTAAAAGTAGTCTATTATATTATATATGATATCATTGGATTATTATGACTCGTGCATTAATGTAAAAGCAGCATTTTACTGTTGTAGTTTATAATTTATTGAACTGCAACTATTTGTTATTTTCATTATGGATTAATCTGCTGATTTTTTCTCCATTAATTGATTGATTGGTTGGTTGTAAAAAATTCCGAAAATAGTAAGAAATGCCGTCTCAATGACCCGGAACCCAAAGTGACGCCTTCACAGTGTTTGTCCGGAAAAACCTCAACATTATTACAAATACATTAAAATTGTTACAATTAAAAGGAAAATCAGCAAATGTTTATATCAATCAACTCATCGATTAATCGACTAATTGTTTCGGCTGTACTTGTACAAACTGTTCAATAGTTTAATCTATAACATAACAGCCTTTTATATATGTTTAAGCTCTTTGTATGTTTTGTGTGCAAAAATCTTGATTTATAAAGTATCTAAAGCTGCCAAACATAAAGTAAAAAGTACAATATTTCCGTCTGAATTGGAGTAACGTTGCGTGTTGTGATGCAGGGCTGCACAATATATCGTTTCAGCATCGCGATGTGCGCAATATTCAAATCGCAGGACGTGTGATGTCAAGTAACTCAAACTGGGGACGTTAATGATTAATCATTAAATCAATAAAAATAAATAAAATCAATTTTAAATAAAAATGTATTACCGACAATGTGTTTTAGGCACCATTTAACTTTCATACCACAGGGAGGCGTACTTTACCTCTACAGTTCAGAAAAAACTACTGGCGCAACAGAGGAAGAAGCGGGAAATGGTGAGGCAAGAAGAAGAGGGCGAAACATTGTCCATTTTCCATTTTTTGATATAAAACAATGATGAAAAATTGTGCGTTTTGTATCTTATTAATTATTAATCGATTGTTGATTATTAACGTGTTCAACCATTCATTAAGGAACTTGTATGAGATTTGCATCCAGAGATCAAACACCAGTTGGATTGAACATATTGTGACATATTTCAGTGCTACTTGCTCTTTGCTTTATTCTTTCTGAGCTTTCTTCTTTCTATTTTATAATAATTGATCATGATAATGATTTGGCAGACGTGACTCTGACTGGCACCCTTTAAAAGTGTCAGAAAAGTTCCAGAATGATTTCCTTTTTCAATCTTTCCAGCTGCTGACGGTTGAAAACTTCAGTGTTTCATTCATGCTGAGGTGTCTGAATCTTGACATTTTTCTGAAATAGTCAAATGTTTCCATATCGGACAACATACACGGCAATACGATATATCTGTGATAGGGCAATACGGGTCGATAATATGGGCTGACTGATAAGGAAACAATGTTCAGCTGTAAACATAATAACACAGGTCTAAAATGTTCTCTGTCTGTTTTATAATGTAAGAAAAAAATAGAACTAAAACAAAATAAAAACATATTGATAAAAGTGCAGCTGAACTGATGAAAGAGCTTCCACCAACAATAGCTGACCTGCATGAAACGGCATCATATTACAGCCCAGAGTCTGTTTTTCTCTACAGGAGTGAATAAAAAAACAACTAATTTAGAGAAAATAATATGTTATTTCCTCTCAAAACAAAACAAAATAATATGTTGTTTTCTCTCCTGTGGATGCTGTGTTTTAATTACACCCCTGCTCCGAATGCACAGAGGAGGAAGATGCTTCTCAGCTGCTGCAGCCATTGATCCGGCGTGTTTATGTGCTAAGCAAGTGTGACTAAATTTGGGTCAGCATATTTGCTCGTGTAGGGCCTATAAATACAGCCACATTTCTGCTCTTTTTTTAGTCTAGAGAGGACACACTGCAGAATGATCTTTGTTACCAAGCAGTGCACTACATAAAATGAGAAGAGTAGCTGTGGGCTTGGAGACGTGCCTGTGTTCCATCCACATGTACCTAGAGCTCCTGTTTCCACAGAGAGGATTTAGCACCTGGCAAGAGGTTTTTAACACCCATTCAGAAACAACAATGGCCGGTCACTAAGCAAAGATTAAAACTGATATGTACTATGTGGCGTACGTCCCTCCAAAGAATGAAATCCAGCGTGAGCCATGCAAGAAGCTCCGCAGACAAACCTGTTAATAGAACTCCTGGCAGTTCACCAGTTTGGCAGCAGCCCCTAAATGAAATCAGCAGTTATTTTAGGGAGCTTGAGCTTGTGACCCCACACGACTGGGGTTTTACGATGCTTTCAGAGGCTCACTGCGGGAGAATGTTAATAAAGAAGTGCCACTGCAGTGCGAGTACGGAAACAAAAAGGATGATCCGCGGGATGAATCTCACTTTATCCGAGCGTGTGCTGCATGAATGTTCACATGTGCTACTGGAGGTGCACCCTGTAACCTTTAATGAAGTGTGAGAGAGACAGACTTTTCCAAGAAACGTCGGGAAGCGGCCTCCGAGTGCTGGCCCGAAAACCTTCTGTTCGTGTTCTGCAGGATTCAGTCAGCTCTGCTCAGTCGCCAACGGAGTGCAAGATACGATTGTTCACTTTGTTCCCCCGAATGAGACGAGAGGATGGAGCTGGAGTCAGGAGGTGGTTAGCCTAGCTTAGCATAAAGGCTGGAAGCAGGGGGAAACAGCTAGCCTGGCTCTGTCGAGGTGAAATGTGCAATAATAGTTGATTTTCACTCTCATCAATCTATTTTAATCTGCATCATATAAAAGCAGCCTCGGCTCTCTTTATATAAAACTCCTGTAACTCCTGTTGAAGTTTATTTTATTGTGGGGGCAGATCGTCATCTCCTAACATCTTTAATGTTAATTCAAATTTCATTTTCAAGCAATTCCCAATACCTCCCATGGTAGAAATTGCAAATTTCCAGCACTGTCCATTAAGGTTTTTCATCATTTCAGTAAATTCCCTCATACATAACACTGAACCAAATTTTTCAATGATTAAAACACATTTTGTTTTCTTGATTCGAAAGATGTAGTTTGAGTAGGAAAGTAAAAACAGGCACATTTGCAGTAACCTTCTTGAAATGACAGGACCACGTTTGCACATGTGCAGGTCGGCATCGGCAGCCTTCACTGACGCTAGCTACCTCTTGGCTAGTAACGTTAGCCTCCTGGCTATCGTCTCCCTCTTCAGCCTGGCTGGGAGCAGCTTTCTGAATAAAGTTGGCCATTACATCATTATTTGGGTCTCAAGCATAGATTTAGAAAGAAGAACTAGATACTGGATGCGAAGATGGTGTCTATTTAGTCCAATGAGAATTGCTCGCCAGGCGCATACGCCAAAAAAGTTTTCTAGCTTCCTGCTTTACCTCCTGGTTATGCGGCCCACTGAAAATGTGCAGTGGTGTTTCTCCCGCTGGCCCCGCCCACAAGTTCCCGCCCAGCCGATAGACTTTACATTGTGATGACGTCAGAGATTTTTTAATCGCTTTTCTCGGCTCGAGGAAAGTTTAACAAACATAAAACCTCCATGGATCAAAAATTCATAATAGAAAGAGTCATAATTGACCTTGTTCGCAGTTCGAGGTGTCCTGTCAGCAGTTTTACAGACGTCTCTTTTATAATGTTGGTCTATGGGGAAAATGCTTTTTGGGCTGCAGGTGAATTTTTAGCTGCAATACCGCGAGTGGCCACTGGGTGAAACTGGAATATCCAGTTCTAAATGATACATTCATGGTCTGAAGCCTTTGACAGCGCCTTGCTTTTCTTCTTCATTAGCTAGTAGTTAGTTTAGATCAGTAAATTTCTCAGGTCATGTGACCATGGTCCACTTTTGAAATTGCAAACACAAAAAACCAAACTGTTAGAATTTTCAGCAATGTTATTTTTGTTGTTTTAATAAGCAATGGTGAGTATAAATAAAAAATGGAAGTTCTCATTTGTTATATTTAGAATGAACATTATTTAACTATTATTGCTGGCCTTCATCCAGCAGTTATTCGCCAGGATCCAGGTTCCAGCATGAAACTCCCCCTAAAACCACAAATTGTTGTTTTTGCATTCGGTTAATTAGTGAGCTTTAGAGGTGTTGGACTGTGTGTGTTTTGGACGGAGCGAGTCGAGCTGCTTTCAGTCGTCAAACGTTTGCACTTCAGCCAAAGAGGAAACAGACTTGCTGGAAACAACAAGTAATCCAAACAACAATAATGCTGCCACTGTGTTGCCTGACCATTAAATCCACCTTAATTTAATTCAGCTGTAAAACTCCATCATGGCAGCGAACAACATCAGAAAAACACGACGGAGACAATCTTCAGTGACATTTATTTTTTTGCCATAAAATTGTTTATGCTGTCTACTTTTATAAGGTAGTTTAGCAGTATATCATGCTTATGTCACAGTGTTCAGCAGTTCAGCTGAGGACTTGTTTTAAAACGTAAAAAAAACAAAACACAAAATGACTCCATACAGCTCAACCAGCGTAAATCAAGTCTCTGAGATCCCAAACTGATTTAAAAAGATGTTATTTAAACTCTTTTTTAAGAGGAAATATTCATATTTTTCTGTTGTGCAGACGTCACATTTCTTTCAAGAGAAACTTGCAGGTTCTTCTTTCTTTCCTCAAACTGATCATTTGAAATTTAGCTAACGTAAGATTTTAGTAATCTTACAAGAGTAACCAGTTTTATAAACTGTAATTTGTTCCTGATGGAATGACTTCCTGGAGTCACGCTGAGGATGATGAACAGAATTGCTAAATTGTTGTTTAGTCAATAAACAGTTACTCTACGTAATTCCCTCAGAAACTCAACCGATCCTGTACTTGAGCTTTAGAGGTAGCCAGGCTAGCAGTTTCCCCCTGCTTCCAGTCTTTATGCTAAGCTAAGCTAGCAGACGCAACACAGACTCTCATAAAACAAAGCAAAGTAAACAAATCAAACTGATGAATTGTGAATTATTTAGGACCAAAATAACATAAACTGCAGCAACAGCCATCCTAAAAACTGACCTGTTTGGGTCCTTTTTCCCGGTTAGTGCGGTTCGTTTGGGTGAAAGCTGTCAATCAAACTCTGGTGAGGACCAAACAACCGGGCCGAGAGCGATTGAAAAGGGTCTCGTCTCAGATTTTATGAGAGCAAATGTGTGATTTTAGGTCGATTTTAAAAGCTAATCAACTAATTAAATTATAAATAAAATTATTAGGTCAAAAGCTGTTAAAGCTGCTGTGTTTGTGTGCTGCTTGTGTCCATTAAAAAGTGTTTGACATTGATCCGACAGTAATAAACCTCAATCATTACTGTACAAGACGCCTCCTTTTCCTTCAGTCTCTACCTGTTAGTCATTATTCACAACATGCGGTCGACTCGCAGTCTAATAATATCAATAATGCTTAAAATCATAAACCTCTGTCAGTCACACAGTTTGATTTCCTCACGGGAGTCCTGATGACAATCGCCGAAACTGTCCAATCAATGAGCGACCTGTCGGTCTATAACGTCTGTTGATGAACCGGACCAGTTAAAAACACAAAGAGGATTATCGACAGACGACTTCATTTAAAGAAATATCCAAAGACACTCTGTTGTAAATGTCAGGATGGCCTTAAATCACTCCGTCTTCTGGTGCCAGAAAGAATTCATTTCAAGGTCGTACGTGTTAATTTGAAGCCTCCAGCGTTTATTTCCTTCAAGCTTTTGGCTCTGAACCTGCTGCAGCGTCTCATTGTGCTCCCGTGCTTTTGCACATTTGGTTTGTAAACCTTATTTTATTTAAATAACCCTTCTAAATAAAGTGACTTTATTGCCTTGACTATAATAAATGCAAATTATTTGCCACCGTAAAAGCCCGAGGAAAGTTGTCCAATCATGCAGCGTCACGTAAATCTGATTTAAATAAAAGGAGAGAATTTTGGCAGGAAATGTGGTTTTTTTTGTGAGGAGAGTTTGTGAAGTCCACTTAAATTCAGGTTAACTGAGTCTGAAAGTAAAAATTTATTTTCTCTGCAGGAAAAAAAGCAGCTTGAAATCCAAAAAAGACAAAATATTGATGGTGAAGTGTCGTCTATGTCATCAGTCCTCCAGAACTTTGTCACTCCTAACTTTTGACTTTGACATAATTCTCCAGCGGGTTTTAAAGCTCTCCAGGATACTGCGTTTGGGGTTTAGGGAATATCACATGCTAGGTAATCTTGATCGGGTATGACAGTCCCCTTACACTGTCAACATGCTATTTTTACCCGGCTCATTGCACATTACTGCCCTCAGGCAACCCAATCCCATTTCATCTCTTATCCTCCCCAAAGTTTCTCATTATTTAAACATTCATTCAGGGTTATCAGCCTCCATCTCTGGGCATACACACTGAGGAGGGTACAGCTGATTTTTCGGGGGTTTAAATCTACAAACAGAGGATGGAAACACCAAATTTGTGTTATAATGTTAATCAGTGAATTAAGAAAAATGTAAATGGCCTCGTTAATGTTTTTTATCTGGTTGCGCTCCCTGTTTTTTACGCTTTGTATGACACATAAAGACATTTAGCCTTTAGTATGGAGGGATTAGTGTATTAATAGTATTTTGTTAAAAATAATTGGGCGCAATAAGCTGCAGCTTCAGTCTACACCTTTTCGGTATTTATGCTATTTATTATTGCTTTCTTCTGCACTCTGTTTTGTTGACAGCAACTGTCGTTTTGTTTTTGTATTTTCTTTTATCCCATTTTTAAAATGTAATTTCGAAGAGTCTAAAGCCAGAGCTAGCTGCTAGCTAAATGCTACATTAGCTTGCTAACATGCTTACAATGGCAATGCTAGCATGCTGATGTTTAGCAGGTATAATGTTTGACCATTAAATGTATATGTGACATAAGAGCTTCCCAAGAGTGAAGCCAAAACATCTGCATCGCCCCCTGGTGGCGGGCTGCAGTACAGGTCATAAACCCCTCCCCCTCCATGTTAGCAGATGGGACATGGGCCAAACTAAAACTTTCTTATCACGCCGATGTATGTTCAAGTGTTCATTTTTCTGATCAGTTTGGTTTTAATTAGTTTTTTTTTTACATGTTCACTGTGTTGAATGCAGCATGAATGTCTGACAGAAAATTTTACACCAGTCCGTCATGTAGTTGTTGAGGTATTTCAGTCTATAGAGAGACCCCAATAACGTGGCTAAAAAGAATTTAGGCAGATATGGTATAAATGTAGCTGATTCATAAGAGATTTAAGTGTGTTTTTTTGTCACTTTGGCAGTTTGGTGTTGATGGAAAATGAACATTAAGATTTTGAAAGTTTCATTGGTGTCTAAAACTGTGTAGGAGGGACCCAAAAAACAGTTTAGCTGAGGACTTGAAAACCAAAACAATGAGCTGAAAGACGATAAAACACTCCACAGAGATGATGGTAGTCATGTAATCCATCATGATAATAAAAATATCGATTGTAGACGATTAAACATTGGTTGTTTGTTCCTCTACCTGTGGGAAACAGGTATGAGCAATAACAATTCAGAGGTTTGTACACAGGCAACCTGCAGATTTGTGCTAAATGTTTGTCTACTGTTACCTGAGAGAGTCTCCGAAAATCAAACAAACAAGCGCTCCTTTTTATTGATGCTGTGTTTTATTATTTCTGGACGTTGACAGCTTTCAAACAGGGAAAAAAAAAAAACCCAATGATAACGCTTAAACCGCATCAGTGACAAACTTCACTTTCTCCACCCGGCTCTGAAAACAGCTCAGCTGTCACTGGAAACGATGTCTAACGACCCGAGTCGACTGGCTTCCAGATCAGGGTCGGAGCTGTCCTTATAACTCAGCAGGAAAAACGCTTTCCGGCGCGGGGCGTCACATTCGTACGTGCTCTCACTGCTGATTGTCAAAATCGACAGAAATAATCCTCCAAAGTGGACGTGAATGACACATTCTGCCTTAGTGAGTTAATTTGACCCGTTCTTATCGTGGAATTAGCCGAACGTTTTATTCATGATCCGGCAGAAGCCTCACCTGCAGCTGCAGACAGACGTCCAAACGTCTCGGCTTGCAACTTTAAATTGGCTCATTTGCAGTTTCTCCCCTTTCCGCAGTGACCTGTTTGACTATTTCACTTCTTTCATCTTGAGGAATAATAAATGTGAAATTCGTTACAGATTACGGCGACACAGCATGGAAAAAATATAATTTGACTCATGGCTTGACGGAGCCTTCATGCCGACCCCCTGCTTATTTGGATTGATTTTATCCGGCAATGTGCAGAAGTGATATTTCTTTCCATCATGCTGGTTCGCTGAGTCTTTCTCTTGATTTTAAAGTGCTAAACATTTTAATTGTGCCACAGCTTGCCGTAATTAAACATTCATGTGAAGAGCTCGCTGCCCTTCCCCTTTTTCTCCACATCTTCTGTGAACAGCTTGACACGAGGTTTAACGCGGGTCAGCGGGCTTTGAGGTTACAAAACGCAGGGAACTGGTGTTAAATGTTCGGCCCAAATGTAAAGAATGATAACTGGGCAGAGGCGAGGTGGACTGTCCTGACAGCAAGCATGTGAAAAATCACAGCTCGCGAGGCTTCCTCTAATGATATCTCTCCGTATTAGCCTCAAAAGCAGGAAAGGTCACAATGCCACAAGTAATCGGGCGGGGGAATCACATCGTGTGCATTTCCAGAAATATGAGAAAAATCAAAGCTTTTAATAATTCTCTTCCTCTCTCTGTGTGTGCAGATAATGTTTATAGGAAATGCCTTGCTAATGGGACATGGGCGCTGAAGGGGAACTACTCCATGTGTAAGGCCATACTTCACGAGGAGGTGAGTGTGTTTGTCTGTGCATGTAAGCATGAAACATTCATTAATCAAAAAACCCAACAACAGAGCGAAGGTTAGGAGAGGAAGATGAGAGCAGCGGGTTGACTCCAGGCTTATTTATCGGAAATCTGGATTTGGTTGCGCAGAGCCTGCAGCCATAGACGGATGGGAGAGTTAAACAAATGCTAAAAAAAATATCATGAATTTACTGTGAAATGCCTGAGAGCATCCCTTGAAGCAATCGGCTTCCGAAGCACAATGGCTGTTTTGATTTTGCATTGAACAGGCGCCCGGCTTTTAATGTCATCATCATTTGGCTGGTTTTATACGTAGGTGGGAGCCTGAAATCTGCAAATCAACCTGCAGCTATTTTTCCCTTTTTCGTTTTGTAAATTCCTCAAAAGAAAACCGCTTGACAGCATTGTCCTCCGGCAGCACGCAGCCGCCGCTGTGCTCCACATTTTTATCCATTCACATGTTGCCGTTTCCCACCTGGATGCTGTGTCGTGATGTGCAGATGTGACGGCGATAAGCGCTTCTTTTAAATGGGATCGAGCGGCGACCCAAATCAGGCTGCAACAATCGGACACTTGATGAATTGTGTGTAACATTTAGAGTTACATGACGGAAATATGTCACACAGTATGTTTGTTTTGTTTGACCTGACCACCTGCTGAAACTGAATACTGAATAGTAAAGTTTCCACAAACAGTGTGACCCCGTTCTGGTTCAACACGCTCCATCTGTATGTTTAATTTTTGTGCATTCTTTGGGACAATGCAATCAATATCCTTCCGCTGCATTTCAGTGATAAAGATTAATTATTCTATATTGTTCATGAATCCCATTAAGAAACCAAAACCAACCATGTGTTGAGCCTCTTTCTCAATATTTTCCCTGTCAATGGCTCTCAACCCACCCAATCAATTAATTAGCCCATTAGTTAATGATGTTTGGGGCTATTTTCAGCTGAGGATTAATACAGATTTGGTGCTGTAGTTAGCATGTACACGACAGGGTGTGTTGATATCATGTTCAGTCGGTGTTAGTTTGGGTCAATTTGTTTTGTTTTTCCCAAACCAATCTGCAGCGAGTCCCAGTATCTGTGCTGCTGTGGTTAGCTTGTTTACAGTCGACACATTAGCTGCGTTTATGCTTGTTGTTGTTGTTGTTGTTATGAGTGTTTAAGAAACAGGCAGATTCAAAGGAGCAGCTCCACATATTCCCTTATTTGCTTTCTTGCCAAGAGTTACATGAGAGGACTGACACCACTCTCATGTCTGCACACTCTGTATGAAGCAACAGCCAGTTAGCTTAGCTTAGCATAAAGACTGTAGGCAGGGGGGAACTGCTAGCTCTTCCAACGTGAATACCTTTAAAACTCACTATTAACTCATTGCATCTTGTTTATTTAATCCAAACAACAATGTAAAACCCACAACTTGTGGTTTTGCTTCCATTCTTTATGCTAGGCTAAGCTAACGACCACTCCTTAGCGCACAAATGTTAGAGTGCTATTGATCTTCTAATCTAACTCTGTGAGATAGGAAATTGTTTAAAACTATGACTGTATATAAAGATGGACGACATGACAGCTCCTCAAAATTGAAGTCAAAACATCTTGATCGCCCCCTTGTGGCTGGTTGCAGTATAGGTCATAAACCCCTCCCCCTCCATGTTAGCAGATGGGACATGGGCCAAACTAAAAACTC
>JBBPCS010058762.1:0-17893 GCA_037974645.1 Hollardia meadi
GTGCGAGGCGAGAGCAACGCCCCCTGATGACGTAGCCACTCCTACACTCGACTGACCAATCCTGCAACTTCATCACTCACTTACTCACTTAATTACTTAGTCAGCCACAGATTAACCCATAGGGCTGGCCCCCTGCGGTCCAGCCAAAAATAACTGCCAAATGCCAATTACTGTCACATTTCCATATGCAACTGCCTGTTTGTTTGTTTTTTGCCATTAGTAGGAAAAGTTGTCTCTTCCTCTAAGGTCTCTTGTCTTGCACCAGTTTTTCTTACTTTATTCAGTCATCTAAGTCTATTGTATTGACAGCAGAAAGGTAGCGAGGGAGCTTAGTAAGCGACGAGAACCCCTGTCTGCTCTGACAGAGCCTTTACTGCTCAGCATTTTCCATTTACTCACACATCCTGGAAATAAAGGTAAACTATAAATACCCTCATTTCTTGCAAGACAATCTGTATCATTTTTTAAAAAATGTACTTGACTATCTTTTCACACAGTTATAGAAGATACTTTCTGCCTATAGGTTGATGTGATGAACAGGAGCGCTTGATAAAGCCTTATTCCCCCACACGGGTGGTGTATATAAAAGTTGCTTCGGATATTAATTTTCTCAGGCTCTATGGGCATTGACTCATGTAGATTATTTGCATTTGAAATTCTGCTACTTTTTTTTCCCCACCTTGAACTGATATATAATGCATGTCATAATGAAATCACTGCCTTTGTCAATTCAGGCAGCCCATCAAGAGACAATTAACATGGCGAGCAAGCGCAAGACAAGCCAGCTGCTACGATGCTGAAAATTATTTTCCCCATAAAAATGATGTTTTTCAGTGAGCAGACCTGCCTCCTGTTTGGTTTGCACAGTAAAAACATTTGGCTGCTTGCTCACCACTGAAATGTGACACTTCAAGTGCAACCTTGCTACGACACTGATGTGCTGGGGAAGCTGCCAGTGGTTCAACTTATTTTAAGCCCCTTGTATTTTTTTGAGACCTGCACTAATGTGTGGCTTTTCATCTGTTTTCATTTTTACATTTTAAAATTGAGCTTCTGGATTTATCTATGTGCAAATAAAATACATCCATGACCTGTAAATTAAGAAAATAACATTATTTTCACATCTAAAATAATTAGCTTATGATTTATTGGAAGTTCATATGCAAATATCCCATTATTTAGATTAGAGGAGCTGAGCCAGAGGAGACAGGAGAGAAGATTTGGGGGCTGTTGATGGAAACACACACACACATATCATGAGGTATATTGAGGAGGTCTGTGTCCAGCTGCGAGGGTCAGAAACGGATCATGCAGCTGTCACACAACCATGACGATCTCAGACAACCCTGGCTGCAGAACCTCGGTTTGATGGTTCAGTGAGAGACTGAAGTGGAAATCTGAAACATAACGTCATGGATAACTGGATGTTCTGAGGACTAACAGGGTTTAAAGGCATTAAATACTCAGGTGTGTGAAGGATCAACACTGCAGACACTAACATGATATATTAGACATGAGTAAATTGTTGGTGCTGGTAGCTGAAGAATGTATAACAGAGATCCCAACAATGTGGCCAGTCATTTGACTGCAGCCAACATAAGTCAACCCCTGAAGGATGGACTGATGAGTGATCAGAGGCTCGAGCTGGATGAATACCTGAGGAACAAATAGCTTTTGAGCAATGTCTGGTATTTGAATTGGCCACCCTGTTGGATTATACCATTTACACTTTAGACAATAAACCAGGGATTCTCAACCTTTTGTAGCTTTGCCAATTTCAGATTTTTAATAATAATAATAATAATAATAATAATAATAATAATAATGATAATAATTTCACTACCCATAATGTGAATGGAGCGCAGCGGCAATGACACATCATATAGATGTGGCTAATTGTAGACTTTCAAAACTTCACATACGGGGCCCTACACTGCCCGTACTACTGTTCATGTGCACATTGCATCTTGCGGACGCATTAATTTCTGAGAACGGGCAGAACCGACGCACAAAACGTACGTAGGACATGCAACTGGTCATTGAAATGATTCCTTTGGACATTTTTTATTCATGAGAATTCTTGAGCACCTTTAGATATAGAAATAACTGATCTTTATACTTTACAAAAAATTAATAATAATAACAATATTAATCTAACCATTTAGCTGTACCAATACCTTCATGACTTACGTACTTTTAATTACATCATCTTGTTGCATCCTCTTGCAGTGGTTTCATGGCACCTGGAGAATTAGTGTCACTCGCTGTTATTCATATAGCAGTAGTGGTGGAAACACATTAATTAGCACTTTCTGTTACAGATTTATTGGCAGTTTGGTTAACATTTGCGCTACATTTGGATGGAAATCTGACTACTAAGCTTTGTAAGGGTGAAACAACAGTCAGCACAGAGCATGATCTATTTGTTTGACATCCTGGAAATTATGTCATTTGCATGATTGAACAGGATCAGACCATAATTCTCTTTCTGTTCCTCTCATCTCCTTCCTGTTAATAGTGTTCTGACAATCAGAGGACCATTCACTTCCTTTTGACTAGAAGCTGCGTTGATTGCTTTCTTAGCTTTCGCTTCCTCCATCTTTCCCAGAAACCATTTTGAGCCCACAATCCTCCTCTACCACCAACCCTCCGTCCTTTATTGGTGGTTCAGTTTGACACTTTAGTCACAGACAGAGTCGGCTAGGCTGACAAGGCTGTCAAGCACCCACATCCGCTCAGCAGGAGAGCGGCCCCATGTGTAGACCTCAAACAACAACTAAAAAAGAGAACCTTGAGAATAGAACAGAGATAACAAGGATAGTGAGTGTGGGAAGAGAACATGTTTCTTAGTCCACTTAGTTCAAGCCCTCCATACTCTGTCCAGAGAGTCAGAGAACAAGCACCAGGCTTTGACTGTTCCTATCTGTTGCTGGGGTTCTCCTTTCAACTCATATTTTTCCTGTCTGGCTGAGAGCTGTCCAGATCTTGGTCTGCGATCAGTTGGTGGCTGATGTAAGAGCTTTAAAGAGCCAAGGGAGTGAGTTGGGCAACATTAGGAACAGATTGCACTCCCATATGTTTTTGGGGGTCACACACATGAAGAGGGTTTTATGTAATACTTTAGGTATAATCACCTTTATTCCGAACATAGCAGCAGGGTATTGTGTGATATCAGGAGAAGAAAAATATATCCATGATGGAGTGTACTAAAACCAAGAAATATGAGTGATGACAGAGTGCATCATCAGCCACTTTTGCTAAAACGTGCTATCCATCCAACCCCATACCTTACCAGATATTGGCCATAAAAGCAGGAAGAGCAGATTTGATTTGTACCGCTGTTAGATTTTTTTTGTCCAAAAACACTTGCACTCACCCACAAGTCACAAGTCAGATTGACTAATCTCCATAGAATTTGAGTTTATAAAAAATCATAAACGCGATTATTTTGCATCACAAGTAATCATCTCCTTTTCATTAGCTAAAACACATTTCAAGGACTGCCTTCTTTCATTGCATTTTCACTGCCTTTCTTTATGCAACTTTGCAAAAATTATTATCCCTAATAATAAGTTTATAAAGACTCTCCAGCTGATTCAGAACACTGCTGTGCCTGTACTGACAAGATCATATTTCTCCTGTATTGGCTTCTCTGCACTGGCTGCCAATAAAATCCAGAATAGAACCTAGGGCTCATAGTACCCTATTACCCAACTAAATCTCTACGCTGTCAGGATGCAGGGCTACTTGTCATCCCTAGAGACTCCAAAAGTAGAATGGGAGCCAGAGCCTTCAGTTCTTAAGCTCCTCTCCTGTGGAACCATCTTCGAGTTTCGGTCCGGGGGGCAGACATCCTCTCTTCGTTTAAGAGTAGGCTTAAAATTTTCCTTTTTGATAAAGCTTATAGTTATAGTTAAAGTTAAAGCTTATAGCCTAGTTATGCTGCTATATGCTTAGACTGCCGAGGGACTTCCCATGATGCACTGAGCTCCTCTCTCCTCTCCCTCTCCTGTTCACATTCATGTCCCATCATCAATGCATGATACTAACTTGACAACTTCCCCGGAGTCGCAGGTTCCCATGGATCGTGGTTGGACCTACTACTTGTTGGACCCGATGGTCCCTGGCACGAAAGTGCGAGGAACCTATTGTTTTTGCAGAGATTATTATTTTTCTGGATTTTCAGCGCATTTTTGAGGGGCTTAGGATGCTCAAAAACTCACAAAAATTGCCATTCTCTTCAGACCTGACGAAAATTGGCTCCATAGCACCCCCAAACGCATGCCATGTTGGGATAAAGTTCTTTTGATTTTCAAGAAATTCGGTGGGATCATTCATCTCATCATTTTTAATATACAACATTTTTTTTAGATTTTTTCGCCAAACAGGAAGTCGGCCATTTTGGATTTCGTGCGTCACTCTTCATTTTATGAACACTTGTTTGAGGCCTTTAGGATATTCAAAAACTCATAAAACTTTGCATGGAGGTCAAACTAGTAATTCCTACGATTTATGTAGCAATTGGGCTTGGGCGTGGCACGTTGCCTCTGTAGCGCCCCCTACTTACTTTTAGCATTTTTTGAGGGGCTAGGGGTGCCTGTAACCTCACGAAACATGGCACAAGCATCAGAAGTGGCGAAACTCAATATCTGATATGGGTTTCGGGCGTGGAAGTCGTAAAATGGCTCGAGGGCGCCCCCTAGAAAACTTCAAAAATTAAGCCCCTCCCCCTGGTTTGTCACAGAGGTACCAAATTTGGTGGGCACATGTATCATGTCCCAACTTACAAAAAAGCCTCTTGGAGCCATACCCTAAGTCCAACAGGAAGTCAGCCATTTTAAATCTCCTGTGTAATTTTTTTCGCAAAGTGAAGCCAATGCCAGGCATTGTATTTTGACCAACTCGTCCCAGAGATTTAATCACGAAGACATCAAACTTGGTATATGACACCTAAATACCTTTGTGACGCTAAATTGCGAACCTTTTTTGGTTTCGTTAAACGCCCTTTGGTGAGCGTGTCAATTTTGCCCGAAACATAGTTGTTGTAACTCAACTTTACATTGTCCAATCTGCCCCAAATTTCTCATGCTTGATGATCAATATTGAGTCGTAGTCATTGTCTAATGGCCGTTCAGCCATGGCGGTGTGGTGAATTTCGATGTCTCGCCATGAAAAAAAGAAAATGTTACAACTCTACTCCACATTGTCAGACCTTTTCCAAATTGCACATGTCTGCTGAGAGTCCCAGCCTGAAGACATATCCAGGCCAATTTTTCAGTTACAGTCATAGCGCCATCTACTGACAACAGGAAATCAGCCTCATATGACAAACATTATCCAAATTACATAGAATTTACATGGTGTGGCTGCTTTCAGCTTTAATTATTATTATTATCATTATTATCATTATTATGTCAAAATCTCTTATTATATTACAGAATAATAGTTCCTAAAGCTAATATTATCACTAACAAAAGTAATAGCTGTTATTATTACAGTTGCTATGCATATGTGTGTCTCCCCCTCCCACTACACCCCCCTCGGTCTCTCTGTCTGCCTGCCTCTCTCTCTCTTTGCAACCCCCCCCCCCCCCCCAACCCAACTGGTCAAGGCAGATGGCTGCCCAGAATCGGGGTCTGCTGCGAGGTTTCTGCCTTCTAAAAGGCAGTTTTTCCTGTCGCCATGTGCTTGCTCATAGGAGAATGTTGGGTCTCTATAATGTAATAATAATTAGTAATTTAATTAATTCATAATAAAAGAGTATGGTCTAGACCTACTCTACATGTAAAGGGTCATAACTTTCGTTTTGAATTGGCACTATATAAATAAAATTTGTTTTGACGTAAAACAATGGCTAGCAAAAGCATTTTAAGTGCAAACCTTCGCATTCCTGCCGATAATCTGTGACAACTTTTGGTATAACTAATGTACAACACAGCCTGATGATCAGTGTCGACGTGTGATAATTATTAGATTTGAATGATAATGTATGGTCATTTTGACATGACATATATTCCAGTTTTTTACTATAACAGTTAAATGGTACAGAGTTGTTGTTTTTTTTTTTCATTGTGTTTGGTATTGTTATCTGTTTGGTTTGATTTGTGGTCTACGAGTCTACAGCCATGCTAGCTGCTGCTGCCATCCCTAGAAATGCTACATGAAGCCTATTTGCCTACATGGTTTGATAGTGTGTCCTGTAACCTGCATGACAATCTCTAGCGTACACTCAGAGCTCATTGTAGCCAATTTTGTGAACTCAGAGATGTACTGAGAACTGTAGCACGTCTATTTATAATAAGATTTGAAGCACCTTTAATAATGTCCGACACACACTCAACTCAACATCAAATGGTTCAATTCTCTGCTGAACTATAAACCAATTCCTACAGTGGGGGCTTGCATGTTGAGACACCTTGATGGAAAAAGAATAAATCCATCTTTAGTCTGACAATTCCCAGTCCCCTTGTATCATAGAATGTGTACCATTCTATGGAACACATTTCATGCCACTTTCCTTTCTGGCTACAACAGTTAGGTCTATCCTTTAGCCCTAACTGTTGCAGCCAGAATCCATTGGATCTAATGGGTTCCTTTAAGTAAAATCCAGTTCTTTTTTTACAACATTGGTGTTATTATGCCAATGTGGTTTTAGCCTATATACCAGTTTAGCCTAATGTAATCACCTATTGAGCAAATTGACATTCAGGCAGGCCATGGAAGTCAAGCTCAGCTTACAATCCCACCTAAATCAGCTGATCTGAAAGCCAGCCCACATCAGCTGATGGCTTAGCTCATTCCCTTCTATGCATCCAATTGGCAATTCTCAAAGAGGGTGCGCTATTTAAGCTGCTTTGGCCTGCCTTCTCTTCCTGCTTCCTCTGCAAGCTGCTTTTGAACCCACCTCCACCCTAGCTCCTCCTTTTTATGCTGTATTTGACTTAATGTCATTTCTGTTGTCATTGATTGCCTGCTATGTTCTCTACCCCAGGGGTTATTTGCTGCATAGCTCCCTTCCTTAGCCTTTCCATAATCTGCTTTTCCATCTACGCAGGCACGTGGAAGGGCAGGGAGCTCCCAGAACAGAGCCATACCGCCAAATATAACTTACTGTGAATGGTAGGCCTAATCTAAGTTTCTTTGACTACAGTGGTCCTGACTGAACTAACTGAAGATAATAAACATGGGCACTCAGCTGCCAATAAGGACAATTAGGATAACATAAAGAAAACTCTCTAATCATGACCTGAATCATAAAAAAGCAGTTATTTGAAAGTCTAACATGAGGTCAATATTAGAAGTCAAACATAATAAGGAGCCATCTGTACAGTCTAAACCAGGGGTCGGCAACCTTTTTGATATGAAGTGCCATCTTTAAATTTTCTTGTTAATCAGTGTGCCATATCAGCATTAAGGTTATTATTAAGTTAAATTATGACACAGCATCAAACTTTTAATCTCCAACGGATCTTTATTCTTTTGAAATTTAACCCATCCTTATATGCAACATGCATAACATTTTTACACTTTGAAATGTCAAAAAAGGACAATTACGTGTAACAGAAATGTGAGCTCTTTACAACTATGTTGCCATCTGTATCAAAACATCCACATCTGGGATCACAAAAGAGACCAGGAAAAAGAGCTCCATTATGCAAAGCCATGTGTGCTACAAATAAACAGTGGCATAACTAAGAATTATGTACTGTATATTAGAGTGTGGATACCCGACCAGAGCATTACGGGACCCGTCGGTTGGGCTCGGCTAAGAATTTAGACGTCATGTTCGGGTTCTTCAACGAGCCTTCAATGACAGCTGTTTTGCTCTTATTGTTTATCTCTCAACCAAGTCCTCAGACAGAGGAAATGGGAAATAGTGACTCAGAGGTGTACATGAAAAGACCAGACAATGTCTTCAATAGCTTTCAATTTTTAAAGTGTGATTGCTCGAAGATCCCAGCTCAGCTTTGTGTCTGTGTGGGTGCTTAGTGAGTGGTACTTTAGTGATGGAGGCTATAGGTTTTCTGGCTTTCATCTTTGATAGATTGCAGTTTTTGGAGTTAAGATATTGACTTTGTTTTGGGTCAAAGAGAGACAGCTTTAACGAGTTTTGCGAAGACTTGGTCATTAACCAAAGTATTGGACAGTAATATTCTTGACCTAATGGTGGGGCTAGATTAAAAGTCGGGATCACCAAAATTTTTACAATTCATCCTCTGGGCACCATGACTGAGTGTGCCAAGTTTTATGCCAATCCATTCAGTAAAATGTTGAAATATTTCACAGTTGACTCTATTTAGTATGCTTTGACTAAAGTTAATTTTGTCACTTTTCCAGTGTAAACAGAATTATTATGGAGTATAGATTTGGGGCATGGCAGTAGTCTTGTCTTTGCTGATAAATGCATTATTTAATGATTCCATTATGGTGAGAATGTCTCCCAATGTGTAAAAATCATTTAGTGACCTAACTATTTTAGGAAAAAAACGTAAATTATAAAACTAGAGTTTACTGATTGATTCATATTTGATTGAATGAAAATTAAACTGACATTCTGGTAATGACAAATCTAAAAAAAAACTAAATGGAAGCAATAATATGTCTGAGATACCAGTTGGTGCCATTTAAAAAAAACCCCAAAACTGCATGGTGTAAAATTAGCCTGCTAAATCAACTGCATCAACAGACTTCCAATGAAGCGGTGTGGCTTATCAAAGACTCCTGGACCTTCAGTAATGGCAGACCTGATTGATTTCGGGGTCTGGTCAGGAGCAAACAGGACGGAGAT
Organism: Hollardia meadi; assembly: GCA_037974645.1. Classification (NCBI taxonomy): domain Eukaryota; kingdom Metazoa; phylum Chordata; class Actinopteri; order Tetraodontiformes; family Triacanthodidae; genus Hollardia; species Hollardia meadi. The sequence goes on from JBBPCS010058762.1 coordinate 8,789, forward strand.
AAGAAATAAAGGGTGTACCCACAGAGAGGCAGAGCACCAGAAGTGTGGACCCAGTGACACATCAGAGGGAGCTGTGTAGAACAGGGAGGCTTTAGAAAGCTGCAGGCGAGATGTAAAACCAAGCATTTGGCCATCATGGATGACTGCAATAATGATGATGACGGTACGATAGAGACTGTGAGGGCAAACTTAAGACAGCCCTGTGCAGAGAGAGATGGCGAAGGCAGGGAGCATGAGGAAGGTCAAGAAAAAGAAAGAATAATCAACTCAGCAGCACAGAACATGAACTGGAAGAGGGAAAAACTGACCGCTGAGGAGGGAACAGCGGCAGCCAAAGTGATCATTAATACTCCATGAGTTTCATAAATCTCTTTCACTACACAATTCATAAAAGCTTGAACTGCAGCAATATTTTGCTGCTAAGACACCCAGAGATGAGTAAATACTCACCTCTGAGTGATAAATTTAACATTTAAAAAAAGCTGTGATAGAGGAATTAAACAGAACGCCTGCATTTAATTTTTTTTTTTTTTTTTTTACCATGAGTAGATACAATGGTTGATAAAAGAAAAGAGCAGCACTTGGGAAAACTTACAATGAGTTGCCAACTATTTTGATAATCTATTACGTGTGTCAGTCACTTTTCAAGCAAAAATGTCAAACATCTGCTGGTTCCAGCTTCTTGAATATAAGGATTTCCTGCTTTTCTCTGTCATTTATGACAGTAAATGGAGATTTTTTGGGGATTTGGACTGTTGCTTGGACGACAGAAACAACTTGACATTGTCACTTTGGGCTCTGGGAAAATGGGATAAACCATTTTTTAATAGACTATTTATTTATATATTAGTTTATATAATGATTACCCATGAAAGTAGCTTTGTTTCACTACTAATATTGTTCTAGTTGACAGATCAATAAAGTCATCATTTATTGTTTATTTATTAGGATCCCCATTAGCTAATACCATGACATTAGCAGGTCTTCCTGGGGTCTAACACAGAAACCATTTAAATGGTTATGCATTGATTTGGAGGAAAAAGCTCTCAAAGAATTTGAGCAGCGACAAAGTTTCTGCTGCGAGATCATGTGCCAATAATGATAGATTGCAGTTAAACCAACAACCCAAAATTCATATTTCATGGTGTTGGCATGAAAGTATCAGCTGGATAACTGTTGCAACACAAAGTTAGTTTCCTTATCTAAATCATCCTATTTGATGAAATCGGTGGAAGCTTGGTTTATACTCGCAGGGTTGATGAATCACTGTAGCTGGGTAGCTAGCTGTTGACTCAGTAGTTGGTCTATAACCAATCCAAAAATCATACCTCTACCAACATGGTTGCAGAAGATGTGGCAGATGGAAAAGCTTAGCAGAAAGTGGTCTTTTAAAAGACAGCCCTTCTTCATTTTCCATCATTCTTTGCCAGGATACATTTAAAGTTGGGTATCCACAAGACATCCATGTTGAGCCCATGCAGTTAACTTCCCAGCTTCATGGACAATATGAGTTGCAGTATACATTTTTTGCTTGATCGACTGAGGTGACCTCTAAAGCTTTGGCCAAAAAGAAGAGTGGTCACAAAATCACCATCCAAGATATTCTACAGGAATATTATAGTCATTAATATAGTCAGGCTATAGAGTCATAAATTCACTGACATGTTTTCAAGTCTGCACTGGGCTTCCTCCAAATTTGGCTCACAATTTATTTGGAGGTAAAGTCTCTCATGAATTTCTGTTGTATATCATGTTGGTGATCACATGGAAACCAGGTGTGGCAGCTGTGTTCAAACATTTGGTGAAGCTAGTGAACATGATGAGCAGTTGTACAACGATCTGATTCAGGAGTCTGTCGGGACAGCTGGCTTTACAAAAGACACAGTGTCAGAGGTATCAGCAGCAGCACAAAGGAACAAACAATAACGAATGGCTTATATTTGTCAGGGGGACATAATGAACTGATTCTCACAAACAGGTATGCTTTGTTTTTTTCTCCTTGTATCATTCATTATTAGGGGTGTTATGTTTCTCCAAATCCATGATTCAATTTGACCTTCAATTTTATGGTTATAATTCCATTCAATTGCCCTGATTCATTTGTGCCCTGACAACTGTCTTTTATTAAATACGAATTTAAAATTAGAATCCCTAAAGCTGGTGGCTTTTTGCGGCGTGTGTAGCAGCGCGCGCGCACACACACACACACACATACAATACATGATAATAATAACAACAACATGATATAAACGATACACGTGTTCACCTTGTTGTATGTGTGTTGTATAAAATTTGTTACTAATAGTTTTTTGTGGTACACATTGCCAGGATGCATGCAGATGCCTATTCTAAAGGAAATACAGTTGATAGTCAAATTAAATTATCCATATGATAATGATAATGACACAGTCACAGTATCATTTGTAGAGCAGTTATACTTTAACATACATTGCTTTATTGTTCACAGTTAAAACCCATAATTGCAGTAACTTACTGGCTACAGTGTTGCTGCAAAAATATAGAATAGAATAGAAGTGTAACAGTTCAGCCCCCTCTATTTGGACTCTCTATCTCTCTGTCCCCTTAAAGGTCAGCTCTGCCACGACGGCACCACCATGGGGTGGGGAGATGGGTTTAAGGTTATCTTCTGCTGTTTCTTTTTCAGTGTGTGCTGCTGAAAAGACAAAGGCCACATATTTTATTTTGCTCCCAGAAGTCCTCGCTGTGAAAAACGCTGTTAGAATCAAAGGTTGTACCATATTTCTCCTCCAGAGTGGAGAGATTGCAGCAAAGTGAGCTAATCTCTTTTTCTTCGCATAATCTCCTCTGAAGCTCGATAGCGATGAAATGTCCTCCATTTCCATAGCAGCCCCCTGTCTAAAATCCATTTGAAGAAATACATGAATACATTTTCATAACAAAGAGTAGGAGACGTGTTTGTGTTGGTTTTTGTTATATACAGTATATTTGACAGAGACAACAAAAGCAAAACAGGAAACTGTTAACAATACTGAGAAATATATTTATATTCAAGTCTGAATATGAAATAAATCCTTAATTTAATGTACATTTAATGTATATGAATTAAAATTCTTTATATATAAGATATTTATCCAGTCAGCCATCCATTGTTATTCATTGTTATTGATTTCATTAAACCAGTTGTACTGGTTGAAGAACAAATTAAAAAAACAAAAGTAAGCTTGTCTCTAAGTGCCAAGTGCACAACACATTGCTGAAGATGAGGGTTCCCAACTCTTTTTTTTTTTGGCTTGTGGCAGCTCACAGAAAAACTCTGGTTGGGGCACCTTGCCAAGTTTCAAATGTCTATAATTGAAATAGTGTTATAACAAGTTTTACATGCCTATAGGTGTTATAGTGTGATGCATTTCCATCCATCTGTTTTTATGCACACCCTCAATTTGCACATAAAAATCGACACACCAAAGATAAAAAAAAAATCCTTGAAATATTGACCAAGTTTTTATGCTTTGCTGAAGGAAACAGTGTATCGATATAAGCAGAGAAAAGTTATTCCAGGTGATGTCAGACATTCAAAATGAAATACGTATACTGATATTCTCTCTAATCCAAGTATTTATATTGTTGGTTGTTTTGCAACAACATGTTTAATTGTTCATGTTTTATTACAACTCACAAAAGCAGGGATGATGTTGGGTAGAGGTGAGTAGTAATTACATTTTAAACCTTGAAGCGTTGATGGAGCACAGGTCTGTGTTGACCTTATGAAAGCTGATGAAAACCTAATGTTTTACTCCATAAAATGACCCCTGATAGCTTCAGTTAAGCCAGAACTCAGCCTGTTGGACCAAATATGAGGTTGTTCTTTTAATGCATCTATTCCTTTTTTTTTTTTTGGTCAAATATATCAGAGCTTGGTGTAATGGTTTATAAGAGAATGGCAGGTTGGATTAGATTGAAAGAGAGCAGCCTGGCAGTGTACATAAGTGTTACCTGTACCTGTATTAGACTATGCACATCAGATTATTAGTAACATTTGAAATGAGAACAACACAACAGCATAATAGAACTCCTGAAAGTCAGTTAGGGTTTTTACAGTCTTTTGGTTTTGGTGTGCCACCCTAAGATTTTCAGTGACCTGGCCACCCCTATAAAACATTTCTGGGGGTGCTACTGGTTACGTGTGAATGTGTCTGTCCAGTGAAACTGAGCTACTCAAGTATGAGTACAGACCATGGAAAGGTTTCCAAGTGAGCCTGCCTTTCTTCACCAACAGCTAATGATTAAGAGGGGTACTTTTTTATGATCCAATCCTCTATAAGAATCTGCAAAAGACAGATCAAACCAAAGAAATGATCACCCCAAGACTTTGAGCAGCTGTTATTTAAGGTGGTGAGCTAAAAGGAAAAAGTAGAGTCCTGCTGTGTTATTAATGAAATGCACCCCATTGGACGGTGCCTGCCACTTGCAATTCAGTTCATAAGGGAGACAAAGACAAGACAAACAAGAAACAGGAAGGTGTAGCGCCATGTGCTCATTGTGAGCTCACACCTGACAGCTGTCTTTTAGCTCCAAGGACAAGACAAAAGGAATGGTATGGGCAGACAGCCCAGAGCTTTGGACTTTGAACTTAATCAGTTTGAATGTGTGAGATGAAGTTCTCTAAGGTGAAACCTCCCCCCCCAAAAAAACAGCCTCAGGGTGCATTCCTATTCACCTCAGTAGGGATTATTAAAATAACTTCAGAGGGAATCAGGAAAAAATTAAAGTAATTTACTATTAAAAGACATCTCTCACATACCACTCTCTTTCATGCAATTTAGCATTTGCTTACTATTCCTCCAAGTGTATAGTTATAGTTTAAAAAAAAATCTGCTCGAATGTAAGCTGCAATTGTTAGCATATCTGGCTAACTAGCTTACTGCCTGCTATAGTAACCAAACGTTGCTTCCAAGGCCAATAGGCAGGTTATTACTACACTAGTTTGTGGGATGGTTACCTTAAAATGTGATAGTCCTCATCCTAATCCTAGAAGTGCATTAACTCAATTTAAGTACAATTTTCAGGTCCATTTTCTGTTACTTTAAATTTCTAGAATTTACTTTTAACCTCACTACATTTACATTTAGCAAATACTACATTTGTCTCCCAACAATACTTTGTCACTCATAACATGACTCAAACAAACACTACCAACCAGTAGTATTACAATATATAATACAATATGGTTTTCATTTTCAATTTGCATAAAGCAATATTCCTTTACTTTTGCTGGGCTACTTTAAGTGCATTTGGCCGATAATAGTTGATGATTTTGTATGCAGGACGTTTACCTAATAGTACATAACAGATTATTTTTAATTGTCGTATTGGTACTTTTACTTAAGTAGTGGATGTGAAAATTTCACCACTGTTGAAAATACAAATAAATGTGTCGTGTGTGTAGGGAAAGTAATAGTGCGGTCTTACAGTTTTCCTTGTCCTTTAAACACGAGGACTAACTAGCTTTAAACAACAATGTTCTTTCTTTCTTTTTTTTTCAACTCCTGGATACCCGCTCATTCCCTTTGACATGTAAATCTTTTAACATGATATCATATGTAGCCTTTAATCAGATTCTTTTAGGTTAGTTGGAAACATTAAAAAGTCAACCGCTGACAGCGTTTTTTCCTAACTAATGCACAGCCCGATATTACTCTTTTTGATATTTCAGCAGCATATACAATATGCTTTTAACCTATATATGAATTTACAGACTTGGTCAGGGATTGATGGGGTTTAATATTTGCAGTAAGATCTAATACGTCTTTTATTGATTTCCTCTTTCATTTTACTAGCTTCTTGAAAGAGGAAAGCAACCTTGACAAACAACCTATGTAAAAGCAAATAACAGAACAAAATTGTGAGGAAATGTGTACCATGCTGTCGAATTATATGAGATTGGAATAGTTTTTTTTTTTCAGCTGTTTTAGTCTAAGACGAGTGGCATTTGTTTTCCCCCAGAAAGGGGACGTGTTGCCAACCAAAGTTCTCAGATGTGCCCGTCTGATGTATAGTGATCTACCAGGCTGCTCTTTTGAAGCTCTTCCAATGACAAATAGCCTTCTACTTAATTGGATCGGGATACCCATGCTCTTGAGTGTGAACATTGACTTCAAACAGAGTCCCAGTCACATTTTGTCTAATTCCAGCAAGTAGAAAGTCATTGTCAGCTTCAAAGAAACAAAAGCCCCGTCACCATTTGTCAATTTTGGTCCCAGATGACCGAGAATAGTAAATCATTTTTCAAATATAATGGGGATGTGTTATTTTTTGTACTGAGCCAATTTAAAGTGGCACAAAGATTGGAATTGTGTGCTCCTTGACTTTTGCAATATTATCGTAATAAATGTTTCAGACAATCCAAAAGCACTCTTGCACTTGACACAAATTGAAGAGGGATAAAATATAAAGTTTTCAGAGATAATGACTCACATCAGAGCTTTAATCTGCTTTTTCTCAGCCAATGTGGGTGTCAATGAATCGAGTTTCCATACGGCCAAACTCAAGATTGGTTGTCCAACATCCATTAAAGCAGTATCCCATTCCTGTTAATCTTAAATTTTTAGACATAAAGTTTGTTACCCACTTAATGCCATCCAAAAGCTGTTACCTTACCACAGGCAGGATCCATGTTCATCTAATGTTGTAACTCTTGAAAAGAAGATGCTTAGCTGGATGCTCATCCACAGTCTGTCATTTATACACAACACCTTCCTCAGTAATGACCTGTCTAATGGCTGCCTTTGGGTTGGGAGGCTGGCCCACAGGTGACTATCAGGCTAGTTAATCCAGTGTTTGGCAGGGAGGAAAATCAGCCTCAGGATCCCAAAGTGTTTGTCAGTAATCAGTAAGGATTAAAACCCCCTTAGTCACAAATTGAATTATGTTCTATTATATTGGACAATTAGAGATGTTAATGTGTCTGGAGACTTTGACACATGGATTTTTTCCTGACTGCAATGCATGTGAACACAGGTTCAGACATTTTCAGGCGCACAATAATGGCTTTTGTTCAGAGCTGTAGTAGAAAAAAGTTTTGGTAAACCCCTGAAATTCAGCCACCATTGACCTGTGCTTTTCCTACTTTGTCACATTAAACTAAGGCAAATCAAACACAATCTGTATTTTACTGTAGATCAGTAAATAAGCATGTTTTATGTTGTGAAACTATCTGACAATTACACTGCTGCAGCTGATGTAACTCTTTAACAGCATCAAACAATAAATATATTATTGTGTAGTGAGTCCCAGTATGAAAATATCTGTCAGTTATTTTATATCAGGTTCCGATCATGTGTTTTGAATTTAGTGTTATCATTTTTGAACCCTCTCCATGTGTCTCTTTGCAGTCGGTGTTGTTGCAGCCTGCCTTTCTCCTTGCTTCTGTGTTCTCTCACCTCATCCCTTCCTTCACTTTCTGGAAATATGTATCGCTATGGGAATACATATCATAACCCATGAAGTGAAGATTCAAGCTAACTATACTTAATGTCAATACGTTTGCGCGACATTAAAGCAGCAACAACCTGGATAAACAAGACAATTAAAACAAGATGAAACCAATGTGAGTCTACAGCCATACTTTGGCTTTTTTAAGGCTGTTTGTTAGCATGCTAACATGCTCACACTGATGATGCTAATATGCTGACATTAAGGAAGTGCAAGGTTGAACCATGTTCGCCATCTTAGTTAAGGGTTTACAAAAGCTGTTGAGACTTTTTGCTCAAAAATGGCTCTCAGATGTTGATACTAGTCTATATCTATCTGATACTACAAGTGAAAATTTAGACCTGTTGTTGGTGCTCATCAGAGGATCATCAACAGTAGTAGGATGCATCATCTGAGGATGATGAATGCTTGTTCCATCCAATAACTGTTGTGATATTTCAGCCTGGACCAAAGAGCCATGCTGCTAGCGTGGCTAAAAACTAGTTAGTTCACTTAAGTGCTCATAACTAGTTACCTATTTAATGGTCCCTTTTTGATAGATATTATTTGATGCATGTAATGTCATTTGTCCAACCATGTGAACTCTCATTCCTCTGGTCATTTAAAGCAGGTCCAGTCAGACTGCTAGTTTTCTCATGTTGAGTGAGTGCTGGCTGGATGCCAATGTGGTGTTAACAGAAAACAGTGTTCCAAGAAAACGACTGATTTACCCTCCACTACAGTCCCGCTTTTGGCGCTCCAAGCAGCACCACTCCCTCAAGAGCTCAGGGTCTCCACTGCTATGAAAAATGTTTTGTGCCATTATTAATGAACCTATTATTAATGATTGAATTTGAAACCCAGTTCTGCCTTAAATTCTACCTTCACATGTAGGAAAAAAAAAAGAAATAAAAATAACAGTCCTGTTAGGTAAGCAGGTCCCCTCCACATGACTCAAATCCTGAGGGCACTTGGGTGGAGGCTTCATTAAATTCCCTGGAGTCATTGACTTTTCGGCCGGCCAGAGGAAATGTACTGCTCTTATTGTATGATCTATGCTGCTGGCAAAGTCATCAAACCCACAGAGCTGTCGAGCAGATCAGCGGTCAGGTTTATAAAGGCTCAGTGCATTTTTTAGGTGGAGGTCAAGCATATGGTTACACGTATTAAAAAAAATGTATATGAAGTGTATCTGAAAAGTATCAGCTGCTCTTCTTTGCGTGCATGAATGTGTGATTCAAGTTTTCAGGTAGCGATTAGTTTCCCATCTGTTGCAAAGAGAAAACCAAACTCAGATACTCTGCAGATTTGTCTGTTCTGGGTTTTGAATAGCTGTGGCTATAAAAAAGATTTTTTCTCATGTTTACTAAATATTTACTTGATTTTTGTCATTGAACCTCATTTAAAGAATTTAAATTTCCAAAATACAGAGCCTTGGGCTTTTTTTTTTTTTTTTCTCTCAAAGATCAATTTTCTGACCTTATTTAAAGAGGCATTTTCAGGTTCATACTTTTATTTGGGGAGGTCAACTAAAATAGGTTTCCATAATTTAATATTCAAAACTAGAATTACTGCAATGCGGTTGTATGCCTCCGCCAACCAATTGTATCATAATTAGCTCATGAAATCTTCAGTTATGGCTAAAAACATGTT
>JBBPCS010058790.1:0-17887 GCA_037974645.1 Hollardia meadi
TAACTATAAGCTTTATCAAAAAGGAAGGTTTTAAGCCTACTCTTAAACGAACAGAGGGTGTCTGCCCCCTGGACCGAGACTGGAAGATGGTTCCACAGGAGAGGAGCTTGATAACTGTTACACAAACGTTCATCTAAATTGTTGTGTTTCAACTGACTTAAAGGATGAAGAGTATTACACGTTTCTGCTTTATGAGCACATGTAAAACATTTTAGCCTGCATGGCTTTTCCTCTGTTTGAATGATCAGTTATTAGGCCTATCTCCTCTCCTTGTCTACTTGCTTCTAACATTTCATTGTCCTTTTTGTGACATAAATATAGTCTGATTGACACAGCAGAAAATAAAAAGAAAGCATAAGGTCATCAATGCAGGATCATTATTCAGATATAGAAACAGTTATTCTGGGTTCATCATCTTTTCTTTTTTTGGTCAAATGTGCAATATAAAATTATTCGATTGATTGATCAACCTCACAGGGACACGTTTTCCCCCTCGTCTGGTTTCACTCGCCTCCCACTCTGGAAGCTGCCCATTGATTTCCACTCACTCCGCGCGCATCCCCGCTGCGCGCTCCCGCTGCCCAGTGGATGAGACGCTGGAGGCTCTGCGGCACCAGGAGGACGGTGCACCTTCGACCCGGACAACAGGGCTCGCCATTAGGAGACTCTTCACACCCCAGGGTGGACACACAGGCGGAGGTTGAAGCCTCTGATAGCTGCAGCATGTTCCCGACTCCAACTCTGTTCACAGTCCGGGACATGAGGAGCGACACGCAAGGTACGGAGCAGCCACATTCATTAAGTTTGTCAATGATGTGCTAATGATGGATGGCCTATAACTCTATAAAATGGCACAAATGGTCGCTTTGTTTCATGGTAAACAGTCGGAGTATTTAAACTAACGCTTCAATGAAATGCTGGTGTTTGAAGTTGGCACGGTAGTGACTAATTGACTTGTCGCGTGATGGTGTCAAGTTTGACCAACAGTGTTTGCCCTTTGGCACAAATTAAGACTTTATTACAGAACGAAATCTATTTCTATGTCACGGTTTGGTGGATTCATATTGTCATGTGCTGCTCTCTCTCTATAGTGTCCAGGCACTTTAGTAAAGGTGTGTAACTGTGCACACATCACTGGGAAATAGGCCTAGAGTGTGTATTTTGACACAGTGCTGAAACTGAAGCTGAACAAACCTCCAAGGCTCAGTTAACACACACACACAGATGCCTGCAGTATACATGCAGTATATTGGAGATAAAGGTCTTCTTCTGTAACTGAATATCAAGCAGAACGTTCATTGAACTGAGCTGCTGGATGAACTTTACCATCATTTGATTTGAAGAATTATTCTAAAGATCCAATCTGATGCCATAAATACAGCCAAATGTTATCATGGTGTATCACACTACACTGCCACCGTGTCATCTACCGGTCTTTATGTCGGGTTATCTGAATAATGGCTAACTTCTAATGGCTTATTTTCAAACGCACATCAGCACCCAGGGGATTGTGTTTCACGCCAGTAGAATCAATATCAAGAGGATTAATTAATCCATGCAGATATCCTTTTAATCTGAAGCCAAGGATGAGGTGATAATCTTTCCAAATATTTGCTCTACTGGCGGTCAGTTACATAGACTTAAGGCTGATGATGTGATGACACACACACAGACACTCACACTGTCTGTGTGTCGCTAGTCTGAATCAGTATTAGCGTGATTGAAAATTTGACTCCTGCCTGCACCTGAACTTTTATAACCATACCTCTGCAAGATCAAATTATTTTAGATACATTGGATGGTTATACATATGTTTTATCATGTGGATATTCATGATTTTGTGATGCAATGCCAGTGTACTTCAACATGTCATGAATATACAGTCATTTTGGCTTGAGATGAAAAGAGAGAAGGAGGATTTGCAATAATGTACCACTCAACTTAGAAACTGCTTATTCAACCTGCAGCTAAACCAACATAGGTTGGAACTTTTCTTTTTAGCTCAATTTGTATTTTCAGTTTATTTATTCATAGATTTTTTTTTGTACATACCGTAAATATCAAACCTCATTTGAAATAAAGGAGATAACTAGTCATGGAACAATTAGTCGATTAATGGATGATCAAAGTATTTTTGTCACATATTAGCTGAATTGATCTCAAGAATTGTTTGTTGCATAAATGTGAAAAATGAATCGTCTTTTAAAGAAATAATATTGAAATTGTGGCTGTACATTTCACCGTATTTCTTCTTATTTTGGCTGAACAATAAGTCAAAAAAAAGTAACTGGTCAATAATCAGTGTTGGGGGGTAGATGTCCCCTGCAACCCTAAACTGCTCTCTCTGTGTTATTCCACACCTAATGTTCAATGTTCCTCCTGTGTGACCTGAACCCTGAAGCCTTGGCTCCTGTAACCAGCTGTTACTGTCTGTCTGTGTGGCTGCGTCTTCTCTGCTCTGGGGGCTTCTTCTCTGCTGTGTGGGCGAGGTTATAAATAAGAGGCTGGAGGTTTTGCGTGTGTGTGTTGTTTAACCAGCTGCCGCGGAGGTTTGTTTGTCTACTCTGAGTGCAGGTGTACTTTCTGGCCTCTAGATGCTGTTCTCGAGCCTGCTTTAAGGCCCCCCCCCCTCTCCGACCAGTGCTTACCACCCTGCTTTTACCGGTTTGCGTCTATTTGTGTTGAGTCGGCATCACCTGTCTCCTCTGTTTTAGCAGTGTGTGTGTGTGTGTGTGATTTTTTGACATTTATTGTTCAAAGTCCTGTTGTGTAACATGTTTTCCTCCCTCCTATTTTAGCAGCTTTAATATGTTTAATACTTTAAAATTAGTAGGTAGATTTATATATAGATGTAAGAAACATGACTCTCATGTACTTCAATTAGTGATATACAGTATGAACATATGGTTGTAGTTTTTTTTCTGGGATGACCTCCAGAAATCTCTGGTGATTTTTAGAGCAGAGAGAAAGTTTAAGAACCTTTATTTTGAGGTTTTTATGCTATTTTGGATCTTTGAATAGCTCTCCTCAGATAAATTATAGTGTGTGTGCCTGTGTGTGTGTCTGTGTGTGTGTGTGTGGGGGGGTGTTTCTCGTCTAGACTGCGAGGAGCATGGGAAAGTGGCTTCAAGTTTGTAGGGCGGACCACCAGCAATGACGGTCACATATACTGTAGATCTAAATATTGACAGCTTGACATGGTTTTAGGGCTCATAGTGGTTTTCATCCCAAAAGAACAGAACAAGAACAAACCAGGTCCATACTGGAGGTCATTATGAAACATACATATATATGTAGATAGACAAATAAGCAACACAGAAGAATATAAAAGAAAAATAACTAATAAAATCATCAGGGTAAATATTTTCCAGTACAGATCTTATCAAAGAGATTAGGTTTACCCCAGTAAGAGTTTGAAGTACTCCAATTCCAGAGAATTTAACAAATAAGAATGACAATAACAAAAGTATTCAGATCCTTTACTTAAATCAAAGTCCTGCATTCAAAACTGTACTTAAAGTAAAAATAAACAACTTTCCTCGCCCATTTCAAGTGCTATTATTGTTGAGGCCACAGAAGTTAGCAGCCTAGCTACTGGCCAAAGCAAAGCAACTGTAAGAATTCTAATTGGACAACTCTGGTCTCAGTGCTATGATAAAGGCAGAGTAAACACCCAGATGTATTAATAAGCAGGCAGGTCTTGTTACTTACTGATCTAGTAGAAAGAATGTTGGTTTTGAACCCTCTCAAGTCTTGGTGGTTACATCGATGGGGGTACAGATTTCGGCACACACCAGAGCGCTTTCCATCGAGTGAATGACCGTCCATTCGCTCTTGTTTTCTGTCAGTTTGCCTTCTCCATCAGCAGGGTTCTTTTTCTTTTGGGCCAGAAGTAGAGTGGTCGTCCAATGATTGGAAGATTGGTGATTCGATCTCTGACGCCTGCAGTCGGCGTATCAAAGTGTCCTTGGGTGCCCTTTACTGAACCCCAAATTCAGTATCTGGTATTTGGGCAAGATAGTGAACTTGAAAAGCTCAATATAAATGCAAATCCAGTGAAAATCCAGGTGAAAGCAATTGGCAAGGACAATGGCTCTTCCTGTTCTGGTTCCATAATGGCTGAAATGTTACCTTGGTGTCGTAAATCCAACCTTCATTTTTCTGTGTTAAATCCAGCCCTGTGGCAGCAGGAATAGCATAGTGAAAGTGAGGTGTACAGGGAACCAGTCTAAACACGGATGGTCTCATTTTTCTTAAGCCATTGTGTATTACCGTGTAATATATATTTACTTCATAATGATAAGCTAAAACAAAAAACGCTTCATTCTTCAATTTATGAGAAAAATTCAGATGCATGGTTTTCACTGGATACGAAGGGTTTGAAAAATTGTAATTTGAAAAGTGACTAATAAGTAAAGCTGTCAGACAAATGTACTGGAGTCAAGAGTACAATATTTGCCTCTGAGATGTAGTAGATTAGATGTATAACACTGCATAAAATGTAAATACTCAAGTAGACAACAAGTCCCGCACTTGAGTAAATGTACTTAGTTACATTCCACTACTGCTAACAACCCAAACTAAGATGGTGAACGTGGTAAACATTTCACCTGCTAAACATCAGTATGTGCATTTGCAAATGCTGTTTGTTGATGATGTGATCAACTGTTTCTCCAGGCCTACTGTGAGGCATTCAGGACCAGGGCTGCATGTGAATCATACGGGAGTCATGGCATAAGAACCAGCCTTAGGAACACGCACTAAATGAATCAGACATGAAGGTCCTGAAGACTTCGCCATCAGGCCAGAACTGGGTCCTTTCTATTTGCTGACTACTTTTCTTGAGCAGAGATTACAGTTTGTAATTAATTTACTGTAGCATGCTATAGGAATATCAGTAATAGTATGAATGTCTTGTCCGTCCTGCTACTGTAGGCATCACATTTCAGTCAGACAGGCACACACACCTCTGTGAGAACAATACGTTTAAAAAATCCAGTCAGCCTCACAGTTCATTCTGAGTGACCCTAACAGCTCATGGTGATTTATGGTGGCAGGGTGAGCTCCAGAGGAGATGTTCAGGGGTCACACAGTCAGTTGGACATCCAAAATAGATGCCTCTCCTTCACCCCCACTGGGTCGATTTGTCTCTCTCAACCCAGAGCTGTCGCTGTAAAGCAAGTGTTGAATCACGCAGCCTAGATCTCCCAGGTCAGTCTGTTAAAAGACCCCGACTCTTTCAGTTTTATCTGTAGCTCACTGTTGTGCCCATACTGGGTTTAGCATTGGTGTGGGTCAATTTTAGCACCCAATGGAATACTGAACAGTTTTGTATGTCACATGGGAGTCACGACTATAATGACAAACATTCCTGCAGTGTCTGTCTGCACCTTTGCAAAGTGGGTCAATACGTGTATACTATAGATTCTTTACCGGCACCCTCATAGTGGTGCTGTAACAAACTGGGGATGGATTTACAGTACATGTACTTGTTTTGAGCTAGAAGATTTGAATGTAGGTGAGGTGGGACGAGCAGGTGGTGAAGAGTTGAGACACCTCTCTGTCAGGGTAAACACACCCCAAAATATGCTCTTCTTAGAGCCTCGATGGATCAATTATTTCAAAATTGCATAACATAGAAGGGGAAACAAGTTATTAAGAGCTCAGCTTATGTTGATTTGTAGAATTAAATTTGAGCTTTGACCTCCTGACTTCTCCTGGCTCTTTTTTTGGAGTCAGCATCTAGGGGTTTATACTGGTACTGCATCTTAAGGCATTTATACTGACTTTGGACGGACCAGCTGTAGTGGTTGCTGTTTTTCTGCACTTCTGCAGCAGAGAAACCATAGGGTTGTTTGGCAGTTATTCCCTTGTCCACTGACCAATAATTACATAGCAAGAGACACACAAACAGTTAGGAATGAAAAGCTTGTGGCATTTTTTTTTTTTTTTTTTACCTCTTGTTGGAGAAAGTGCGTTGTTTTCTTCTCTCCAGCTTTTTTGACTATCCCTGCACTCTAGGTTACTGATTTGAGCTTTCAGCTTTACTGATGTGTTGCCATACCAGGGACTAATCATATTTTTAATGACACTTCCCAATAGAACTGTAACAAGAGCCTTGCCCCACACTGTATACCCTAAATCTGGGCAAAAAATAGACCTGTTGCTGCAGAAATGAACAAGACACCATGAGCCAGATAAGTTGCAGCTTGCTGAATTCGGGTTGCAGCTGTTCTCTGCCAGCTAAACCTACAGTGATTGGTTCTGATTAGAAAAAATGCTGAAGTCATTTCCGAGAAAATAAATGTATATGTAGATTTGTATTTTAAAGGCACACAAATATCAAGACAAATGTGGCTGTAGTGACTTGGAAATGAGCCAATGTGTGCCATGGTCCTGGATGTGTTTTGTCCACTGTTATAGGGTAGGCAACATTTTTTCCAGAGGGCTGTACTGTCTTAGGTAAAGTAAGCAAAAGGCCACAAATTAGGCTACTATAGCAAATTTTATAACTAATCTTTGTCGTCTGGACACAGTATGCTAGCCGTCACCATACAGTCTTTCAAAAATTCACCTTCAGAGAAAAGCTCGCTCTGTTTCACAAGCTTGTATGACAGCATGTAGCTAACTTTGGCTGCTCATTCTTGGATGGTAGACTGCTTTGTAAAAAATATTTTGCCTTAATTAAGTTGGAACACAGTTTCAGGGCTTTTCTTTCTCTTTCCTGTGATGACATGTTTGTGGCATAGTTAGCATGCTTGGTGGAAAAATGTTTCTTGATGTTGCATTCTTTGATCACAGCAATACTCTCTTGGCAGTTGAAACATGCTGCCTTTGAACCAACACTTGTGACAAAACATTTCAATGTCCACTCCTGGTTAAAACGCAACATTCAGAGTCAACTTTTCTGTTTTTGGTATGCAATCATCCTTACTCATAACTGTGTCTTTCTAACCACTAACGTATCTTGTCACTATCTTGTTGAGGCCTTTAGTCCAGTCCAAATGTAGATGGCGACTTCAGTTTAAATAGCAGTACAGACTCATTGTATTTATTTGCCTCAAAATTGATCAACTTAATGCTGCCTTTTATTGATTTGGGGGCTCATTTTATTTTTCTCTGAGGATGTTGCCGGCTGGATTGAGGTGGTCCACAGGCCGGTTCCAGCCGTAGTGCCGTATTTTGTCCATGTGTGCACTATAGTATATTCAATAGCTTTCTGAAATCTACAGCAGCTGCTTATGTGTCTGCTTCTATTGGATTTAAACTCTTGAAAATAGGCCTGTTTTGTTTCCCTCCACAAACATGACTACATCCCAAGGACTCCATGAAAAAGTTGAAGAAACACTGAAGCAGCCATTTGCTCATAAAACTGTCAATTACATGAACTTCCTGTGCAGCCTCGCTCTGACCTCAGCTTGCTCACTGGAGGAAATGCATCTCCAGCTATGTTAACTGATTTACAGAATGGTAATGAGGTGCTAGCTGCTTAAGCCAGAATTTGGGACGATGAATGCTTGAAGTGCTGAGGATGCTGGAGGCAAAAATAGAAGGCCAAGGCTCGAGGTGCGCTTGTTTCCATCAGTGGCTGGGATTAGTGGCTTCTAAACACTCTGTTCCATTCAGGCCATTGTAACAAAGTACACCGACATTGACAGGGCTGCTTCCAAATACAGCAAAGTCAATGTTACATTCTGGCAGGCTTGTTTTATTGCCTGTTTTTATATGTCTGGAGCTGTTGCACAGACGTCCTCAGTGAAGATAAATAGAAAGATGACAGGGTAGACTGCAGATACAAACCAAATACTACCTGCAAGTAATTTTTATGGTATCACATGACTCCTCTCATAACCGTATTAACATCCACATTGATTAAATATCGTAGATTAGGTATTATTCAACAGCTTTACTTCAAATTTATTCAGAAACTACAACCCTGATTCCAAAAAAGTTGGGACACTGTGTAAATAAAACAGAATGTGATAATTTGCTAATCTTTTTTGAAATATATTCAATTGAAAACAGTACAAGGAAATATATTTAAAGTTGTGGAATGCTCAACAAACACCTGTTCCACAAGTAAACAGGTTCATTGGTAACAGGCGATAGTATCATGATTGGGTATGAAAGGGGCATCCTGGAAAGGGCTCAGGTTGACCATTTTGTGAAACACATTATTGTATAAACGATATTACTACGTAGGCTCGGGAACACTTTGTATAACAGTTGTATGTAAATAGCTTGATTGTAAATGATTGCATTCTGTTTCACTTTCTGTTATGACCCCAAAAATTCTACGGGGTGAGGGGAGAAACAATAAAAAAAATTAACCCAGGGAAAAAGAATGAGGGAAACTGAAGTATAAGCACAAAATAAGGAATTTATTTGCAAATCAAGTAAAAAGAAACATACTCACAACAAAACCACCAATAACAGCAGGGAACTATAGTCATTATTATCTGTGGCCCGACCAGACTAGGACTTTTTGGACTAAAAAAATGGTCTTTTTTTATTATTAGGTCTGTATTATATTATTAGTTAGAGGTATTTTATGGCTGTTAGCTGATGGTGGAGAGTTGACAGGAACTGAGAGGGGGAGAGATAAGTTATGATATTTAAATATAAAGGTCCCCAGCTGGACGTAAACAGGAGATATCGTGGTTCGAGGTAAACCCCTGAAAAAAACTAAAATATTTCATTTTCTGTCACTTAAGGCATAGAAAAATAGCAAATGGCTGAACCAGAGAACTTTTGGGATATACACTTGAACAATTGCTTAAAAAATTCATCAATTTAAAAAAGTTACAAGTAATTTCTTTAATTGATTATATTTTTTAAATAAATTAAGGGACTAATTATTTAACTCTAGCCCAGACAACGTTAAGAGAATTGTTGCTTTGCTTTGCAGTTCAGTGATTGCCAGAACTTTGTGGGGGGGACTAGACTGGCCTGCCTGCAGTCCAGACCTGTCTCACATTGAAAATGTGTGGTGCATTATGAAGCGCAAAATACGACCATGGTGACCTCAGACTGCGGAGGAACTTAAGTCATGTATCAAGAAAGAGAGGGAAAGAATTTCACTTTCAATTTTCAAACGCTTACTGATTGTTGTTAAAAGAAAAGGTGATGTAACACAGTGGTAAACAAAAAAACAAAGTTTATCAGTTTGAACATTAAATATCTTTATACTGTATTAAACTGAATTTAGGTTGAAAAAGATTTGCAAATCATTCCATACTGTTTTTAGTTATTTTCCACAGTGTCTCAACTATTTTGGGATTGGGGTTGTACAAATTGTTTTGAAATGCTTTACTCTTTCACTGCGTGATTAAAACCCCCGTCCACCACTGCTTCATTCTTCCTGTCACAAGACCATCAATTTGTGAGGACAAACACAGAGGGCATCTGGCAGAAGAGGCAATGCTATTGGGCGAAACATCATACTGACAAAAGCTGTTGTGAAACAGCAGCAAGAATATCTGTATGTTTGATCTGGTCGTGTCAAAGTGGAGACAGACTGTGAGGCATCCGATCCACACTAGATCCACGCAGCACATTCCTCCAGAGCTTTTTCACCACTCGACTCAGGTCATCAACATGTGTGTGAGTGTGACACGTACACATGCAGGTTTAGGATTGCGAGCTGTGTTTTAAATACGTTTTCAATAAGTTTTAAGTATCAACTGAAACGTGTTCGAAGCATTTAGTTTCAAATGGTTGCGCATTGCAAAACCTGCTTGGTCAGACTTTTAAAACTGCAAACCTAATTTTGTGACCACTTGGGGACAGCAGAAACACGTTTTGAACACAACACTGACATATTAATGTCACCATATAAATTTGATATTGTGAACTTATTAGCAGAAAAGTTGCCTATTTTCAAATGCAGCTGATATGGAGTCACATTAGCATTCATTTGGAGTCTTTTTTCTCACCACCTGGTGACTTGTTACTGTTGTAGTTGGTTGAATTCTAACTTTTTAAAAAAACTTTTTATATTGGGTTGCAACTAATTATTATTTTCGTAATGGATTAATCTGCTCTTTTTTCTTAATTGATTGATTGATTAGTTTGTAAAAATTCTGAAAACAGTCAGAAATGGTGTCACAGTGCCGAAAGTGACATCATCACAGTGCTTGTTTTTTCCCAACCAATTGAATAAAATTCAATATTATTGAAAAATAATTGTCTTGTTTAAATTATATAAAGAAAAAAAAGTAACAAATCTTCACATTTGTGAAGATGGGACCATGAAATGTTTTCACATGAAAAATAGTTAAAATTGTTTTCTGTCAATCAATTACTGGACTAATTCAACTCATTCAGCTCTACTTGTACATTTTCATATGTATTGTATGCAAAAATCTTAATTTGTAGAAACTAAAGCTGTCAAATAATTGTAGTAAGTACGAAAAGTGTATTTCCCTCTAACATGTAGTGGAGTAGTAGTAAACAAGTGGCATGAAAAAAGACTCAAGTTAAGCACCAGTACTTAAACTTTATACTAGGTAAGTGTTAATTCTCTGCTCGTTGATGCAAGTATTGAATTAGTCCGTCATGTAGCAGCAACTCGAAGCATTTAGGCATGGTAATTGTATAAATAAATGGTTTTGACAAATTTTTTGTTGATTTATTTTTCTGTTCGTGGACTAACTGATTAATGATCTACTAATCACCCCAGCACTAATGGGTGGTTAAACGATGGTGTCTTACTAGCATTTAAACAACACCAAGCCCAATAAGAATAGTATGCATAATGTATCTGAGAGTATTGTGCCTGTGAGGATGGGGACCTTGCTGGTTTGGGTTGGACAACTTTAATTTAATTTCCAATGCAGGTGGGGTACAATAGTGGATGGGTACAGTTCTGAAAGTTAACAAAGGAAAAAAGGAAAATATCTTTAAACCAAATTCTTCAAAGTGTATATATTTACACCAGTCTGGTGAAACTGCTGAGCTCTCTACTTTCACAGTTCACGCATCTCGTGACACAGCAATAATTTACTAAACAAACTGAAAAATACCCAAACACATGCACGGTAACAGGAAAACAAACTTGCTGTACAAACAAAGGCAGATTTGGTATCACTCGCGTACACAAGCGAATTGTTTAACTGCTGCTGAAAGCTGCTGCTCCAAAGCGCGTGCCGACGCTGCGCGTGTTCGTGCGCTCAGCGATGCGTGAATCAATTAACTTGGAGCGTAACAGGGCTTTCACACAGTGCCCTCTGCGTGGAGAACAAGCTCCAGGGCAAACATGTGCTGTTGTTATATACTGGAGCTATCATAGTTATACTCATCGTCACCCCCACCCCTACTCTCCTGGGCCTCCTCCAGGCTCTTTTACTGAGTGACAAGGCAAATGTGCAGAAGTTACAGAGGGACACAGAAAGAGCAAGGCTATAAGAGAGAGAGAAAAAGAAAATATGTATGTGTGTGTGACAGCATGTCTGTGGTATTATGTTCGCGCAAAGCAAGCGCGTCCTTGCCAGAGGAGAGAAGCTGTTGATTCAACTGATCACAGGCAAGGCCTTGTCGCCCTTGTCCTCATCTCTTGTCTCTGCTCAGTGTCGAGCTCTCCCCCGCTCTCTCCATTTCGCTGATGCACTTTATAAACAGGACATATTACTTAATCCCAAATCTCTGCCCCTCCTCCTTTGCTTCTTTGTCAGGTCGCCACTGGGAATTACAATCTGCACAGAATCAGCTAGCATGGTTAAAAATAGATTTTTAACAAAAATAATTCCACAATTGTGTCCTTCGAAACTAAAGAGGATGCCGGCCGCTTCACTGTGACACACACACACACACACACACACACACACACACACACACACACACACAACAAAATGGGCTGTGTGAGATTAAAATGTGGATCACAATTAAAAATAAAATCATTGTTTTCCCATGCTGTTGCTGCATTTTAATGTCCACATATACTTAATTCAGTGTTCCAAATGTCTCCAAGTCATAGATTTACCTGTTAGCTTCACTGTTTTCATTACGTAGTTGGAACAATTTGCAAATTAAAACCAACTTAGAGAATTAGTTTGAATCTGACTGAATAACCAGGGTAAAGTTTTGGAAAATCAGTGTCACTTAAGTGGTCAAAATGTAGTTTTGATTCTTTACCTCTAATAGCTGCCACTAAACAATATATTGTATTAAGAAATTAGAGTTTAGCACAAGGAGCATAAGTAAAATCAAGCATGATATTGGAATATTTTGTATGATTTAAAGGTGCAATTTGTAAGATGTGGCCATAATTTTAGTTTAAAGCGTTCAAAAAATGGAACATTATCAACAGAATGTGAAGAAACAACAGTGTTGATGTTATGTCATGTCACGTTATTGTGTGTTGTGTTATCACTTTGTTTTTCTAGAGGCGACAGTCTGAGAGCCCCCATACTTACACAGCTTCATCTCCGTACTGTATCCCCTGATGCCAAACTGGCCTCCACTGGTCTCAGAGGCTGTGTCCGTTCCCAGTGCGATTTCCAGCTCTAGCTGCAGAGGCCGGATGAGCCCCGCTGCCCGTGTGACTCCCCCTGTGATACGGTCGCGATGTGGGCAGACAGTTATGCAGTCGGCCCACTAGCTCCACCGCAACATGAGCTAACAGTCGCTAAAGCTACAGCCCAAGATAATTACACAGCCCAAGATAACTAACTTACAGCAGACAGTTAAGTGACAGCAGTTGGTGGTTACTCTGGTGATATGCTGCCCCCTATATTTTTGGAGGTACCTTTAAATTCTTACAGATTGATCCTTTAAATGTATTTACATAATGTTAATTATGAGTAGCCTGTATTATACTTCTGAACAATTGTAATTTCCCAAACAGTGTACAATTATTGAGAGCTTAACTTTACTCTATTTACTTTCACTTCTGCATAGCTAGAGTTAAACTATTCCTGTAAAAATCAAAATAGAATCAGCGAAAAAAAAATTTATTTATTTTTTTTTTTTGCTGAGCTTTCATGATGTGTGGTTTAATTATGTTTTCAACTAGGGGTGTTGCAATATACCGTTATTGATGATAATCGTGATATAAAAAGTGAAATACTGATATTTTTTTAAATTTATTGTGTAAATAATCTGCCACAGATCTTAGTTCTTGTGGATCTTTTGTTAATCAGTTCATGGAGTTACTTTTTCATCTTTCATTAAATGTAATTGTTCTTTTTTACGCCAGTTATTGTTACAGACTGTCTCCACCTTCCACCACAGGTATATTGAGTAGAATTCATTTGCCAAAAAAAAAGATTACATCTTACTGACTTACATAAATTCTCTGGAGCTTTAGCCTTGACCATAAGCCCTACATGCCTAACCTCAGCTCTTATCCTAAAATGAAATATTTTACCTTGTGTGGACCAGGTTTTTGTCTCCAGCCACACAATGTGATAGTACACAAGTACACACACACAGAGACACACACACACATTCTCTGAATCTGTGTATCATTTTTGCATTGATGGCAGTGGCTTATTTGTATAAAGAATCATGAAGTGTAAAAAGATGCCACAGAGAAAAAACTAAGAATTTACCCTCATGTTTTGGGATTTACTGCAAGGCTTGTTTCTGTCTCTCTCTCTCTCTCTCTCTCTCTCTCTCTCTCTCTCTCTCTCTCTCTCTCTCTCTCTCTCTCTCTCTCTCTCGCTCTCTCTCTCGCTCTCTCTCTCGCTCTCTCTCTCTCACACGTCTCCTAATGTGTGGTCACGCTAACCCTCTCTGACAAACATAGCAGCCGGCAGTCGAGGTGCTGCAAGAGAACAACCACAGAGAGAGAAGGAGAGGAAACAAGACAAATCACATACTAAGTGTGGCTCAGCTGAGGACTCAACGAATGCTCATCCAGCTGGCTTAAGTTTGTCCTCACTCACTCAGCTGTGAACGAGTGTCTGGGCAGAATGGATTTCATTTTGGTCCAACAGCCACCGAATAGGAGCAGCAGCTCTGTAGATTATAGTCACTCCATTTGGATTACTTCGGAAAGCGCTGCTGTTGTGATGAATGGGAGTGACAGCTCGCAGAAAGGAAGATGGTAATGTGAAAAATCTGCTCTGTTTACTGTGAGATGCTTTAATTCCCGTCCAGTTCTGTCTTTGTTCACAATGACAACAGTTGTACAGTAGCTGGTAGCCACAATAGAAGAACTGTAAGACATTTTGTATTGATTTATTTTGCTAAATAAAGTTATTTTTGTGTTTTTATGACAGTATTATACCAACCTGTCTAAACGTGTTGGATGTCCTGTAGAGTTTCAGATTCCTGGCGTTCAGCTCACAATCCATCATTTTCCTGTCATACGTCTGTCTGTGAGACGACAGTAGAGGGTCAGGTGCTTTATGTTACTCCTGCTTTAGAAGTTGATGGAAAGTGTTGAATAGCATTTTTGAGTGCTGATCAGCTCGTCAATTAATGGGTAAAGAAAAATAATTGATAACCATTTTGATAGCTGCTTACTTGTTTGTCATTCATCAAGCAGGACCTGATTCAAGATTCTTGAATTTGCTGCTTTTCTCTGCTTTAGATCTTTTGTATATTAAATATGTTTGGGTTTTGAACTGTTGTTTGGACAAATGTTGCACTCTGAGAAAACATAGTGGGCATTTTCCTCAATTTTCTGACATATAGAATAAATGATTAATCAGTTAATTGAAAATCAGTACTAGCAGCCCTAAACTTTATATAATACATACCTTGCCTCTTTTAACACATCTTACATGATACATTTCTGTAGAATTATCTTGTAACATGTAAGACATAACCATTACAGCAATGTCTCCTTTCAAAATAGTACTACAGTCATTTATTTATTGCGACAAGTAGCCTTTTAGGTTAAAGCATGCATGTACTGACTGTACAACGTACAGCATAGCTCCCATAGCTTACACTGGCTACTGCTCGCTGCTGGAGTGTTTTGACTCAAGGTGAAGGTCTCAGGTTACGGAGCATTAAGGCAGATTTCACAAACCAGCCACTGTATCTGCCTCCTTCCTGGATCCCCATTTACTGGCATATGAGTCACGCAGGAGCTCGAGCAGATCTGGTGTGAAGAAACGGGCCTACAGCCTTAGGCAGGTGACGTTGGAGATTATTTTGACCTTTTGAAAATCTTAGCCTGCATATCCTGATGAGGATATTCCTGAATGTATGTATTTTCTACGCGTTGCAGGGAGGGTGTGTCCGGTTGTACATAAAGTAGGTCCTGTTTGGCCCTCACTGACTGGGAGGATGTTATACAGGGAGCTGAATTTTAAAATGCCCGCCCAGCTCTCCTGTAGGTTTGATTTGGCAGCACACTGTGTGTGTGTGTGTGTGTGTGTGTGTGTGTGTGTGTGTGTGTGTGTGTGTGTGTGTGTGTGTGTGTGTGTGTTGAATGAACAGTATATTGAGGTTAATGATTGCTCATTTTATGTCTTCACAGTGTTTTTCCAGCACGTACACTTGATGATTTGATAATGATTTTCTTTCTTTTATTCAATAAACTTCTGTTGAATATTGTCCTTTTATCGTTTTTATTCTTTTCATTTTGTTTTACATTTTGCTTCTTTTGTCTTCTCATTTAAACTTTATCTTAACGTTTCCGTTTGGCCTTTTTTGCTTTCTCTTTCTTTCTCTGTATTCTGCTCTTGCTTTGTCAAAAACAAATTTTGTTTGTTTATTTTGTTATAAATAAAGCTATTATTATTATTATTATTATTATATTACTATAAACACAAGCGTTTCCAGTCCCCTTCCAAAATACAATCAAATACAAAAAGAAACTAAAGAAGATACTTCTGAATTTAAAATATTGGTGTAATACCGAACAATCGTGACGGGAAGTATGTAATCTAAATATTAAATTGGAGACAGTGACATTAAAAAAATATCTACATGAAACGTAAATGTTATTAAAGATGAGGAGCATCATGTCCATAATTTTGTCATAAAATTTAAGACAAAATAAAAATTTGATCAAGACAAAAAGTTTAGAAAAAAGTAAAAGGTAAAACACTAAATCAAACTACAGGAGATATATGTGTATACATGTGTATCTATACATGTTGATATGATGAGACTGGACTCAGATTCAGATTCTACAGAAGCCTCTTGAACAGCGTGCAGCACATCGCCTCCAGGTGCACCGACAAAATAAATGTAAAACCTGAGGAAAATTCGACATCCCCTCCCTTTGTCCCGTTAGCCGGCACAGCTGTCCCATCTGAAGAGTTCTCTTCACGCTTGTTACACCGTCAGACACCAAAAGGTGTGGTTGAATGCATGTGCTTTAGGTGTAACTGGATCAAGACGGGATTCGTAAAAGTGTTTCTTTGTGAGGAAATGTGTTGCATGGAGTGCAGACACAGTGCATCACACACTGTTACTCGATCAATGCTTCGATAGATGACGGATTGTTTAAGGGTACTTTTGGGTCAAACAAAAGTCGCTCTCCCGCCTCCAACTAGGTCAGAATACAACAGTGAGGCTTCTTACTGGTTTTACCCCAGTTCTGGCTTCCCTCCATTGGCTCCCTGTTCGATTGAGAATTGATTTTAAGATTTTATTGATCACTTTTAAAGCTTGTCTGGGTCATTACAGAAATGCTGACCCCAAATTAGCCATCTCGCAGCCCTAGATCCTCAAGGGGGGGCCCTTCTGACCGTCCCAAAGTCGAGGCTGAAATATAAAGGTGTCCGACTCTTGCCATCAGGACCCCTCGGCTTAAGATAAGACTCGCAGATTCAGTGTTTTCATTCTATTCTTTTTTCAGTTTAGTGCTTTTATTCTTTTAATTCTTACTGGTTTTATTGCTCTTATTCTTTTAATCTGTTGTCCTTTGCTGCCTTTAGTCTTTTATTTGCTACCTTCTATTGGTCTTGGTCTCCTTGTTTTAACTGTATCTTCATTTTTCTTTAATCTTGTCTTGTTTATGTTTGGTCTGACTCTTTGACTTTCTGTGGTTTTAGGATTAGGGTTAGGTTTAACACTAGGGTTGGTTTGGGGTTCAGGGTCCCTTAGTATGGGTCCAGTGCTCTGGCCTACAGACTCCTATTGACCTGCCGGGCTGAGAGAAGGGGTTTCATAGATACCAGAGTGTGTATGGTGTCAGCGGGAAGGGAAATGTCTACTGTTCTGTATCTGTATCCCCGGGGGCCCCCCCAAGGCCCACACCCCCTAAGTGCTCACGTGGAGGGGTATGTGCTGGAGCCTTGACTATGTTATTAGGGAATAAATTAAAAAAACATGCATAAAATTGAAGATATATTTTTAAAAAAAACAACATTCACATATATAAGCACTGCAACCCAAGTAGTATCTGAATAAATAATAATATATCGATTATATAGAAAATAAATATTTACATGGAACATATATAGATAGACACAACAAGTAAGTGCTATAAATTTAAGTGCTATATGAGATACATGCCATAACAAATACATGCATAAAAATATTAACATTTTAATAAAAGGCAATTTCAAAGGAAAAGAAAATCATGCTGTCAGTCAAGGCTCTGACAGGTAGAACGTAGCAGGGTACCCCTCCACTGGGGTGAAGCGAGGACCTGTGGGGAGCCCCCACCTGACAAATAAGGGGTACTGGTCATAAGTGGGGTTTTTTGTTTTTTTTAGTTTTTTCCCTTCCCTTAATTTTTTTTTTTTTTGACATCTGGATTAGGTTCCTATTGGTGGGTTAGGGTTGGCCTGACTCTTTGACTTTCTGTGGTGTTAGGATTAGGGTTAGGGTTAACACCAGGGTTAGGTTTAACACCAGGGTTAGGGTTAACAGCAGGGTTAGGTTTAACACCAGGGTTAGGTTTAACACCAGGGTTAGGGTTAACACCAGGGTTAGGTTTAACACTAGGGTTAGGGTTAACACCAGAGTTAGGGTTAAC
>JBBPCS010058810.1:0-17884 GCA_037974645.1 Hollardia meadi
CCGGCCGTGTTCACCGGCTCCTGAGCCCGCTACAGTTAGCATCAGTTAGCGGTTACTTCAGCAACAAGTAAAGCCATTCATCGGGAAGTTTTGTACAGTAATCAGTGAGGCCCCGCCCCCAGAAACACTCCAGTCCGGTCTTCTGAATTGAATATTTTAACGTGAAAAGAAAATAGAGTCATGTGAACTGGACTCAGTGGCTTTAAATGAAAATTTACACATGTGAAATTTACATTTCTCACATATGAAAGATAAACATGTTTGTTTTCACATGTGAATCCCACATTTTCACATTATTGGCTAATCTCACATGTGAACAAAAAATTTCATCATGTGAAAACTCTAAATGTCACATGTCAACTGGGCGTTTGTCTTTTTTCTCACACAAATAAATAATACAGTTTAATAAAGTAAAACAATATTGTAAAATAAAGTAAAATTTACATTTCCACACGTGAATTATATATGTTTATAAGTGATTCATCTTTTTAAACGTGGATAAACTGAGAAGTAACATATTATCAAAAGTAATTTGATTAAATCAAACTTGTTCCAACACAAGTTGCCTTTAATTGGTCCCTTTATATAAAGACACCTTTACATGGCTGATTAACAGTAAATAGTGTCGCATCAGTTCAAAGAGTTGTGACACGATGCTTCCGTCCTCCTGAGCATCTGTCTCCATCATCACCCTCCCGCCGCCGGCTCATCAATAAACCGACTCGCAGCGATCGATCGCCGGCCCACTTAAAAAGTCAACAGCCAATTGACACACTGGTTGTGTCTTTCAAGGTGCGGCCGGCGAGCCAATCAGAGTTGAGTGTGTAATCCATCTCGTCTTCTGTCGCCTTCGGCTCTTCATCACACCACAGGAACAAGGAGGAAGTAGATTTTCAAAGCCGTCGCTCGTATTTCCTGCTCTGCTTTTCATCAATACCAATCCAACAGTTTTTATTTCAACACAACAGCCTCAAACGGCTTTTTCTCCTCTCCAGTCTGATCATTTATTCACTTCGGATTTTCTTCTTGTCATCAGCTGCATGCTTATTTTAAAAAAACATCAGGTTACATAAGAGTTACATTATATTCAGAGTTTCTCTGACCTGCAAACTCTCATTGCGATCTTATTATTGATCGAAACACAAAACGTTTTGTCTGAAGTCACAATGAGAAATTTAATATCAAGTCGTTTTTAAAATACCTTTTTTGTAACTTCGTTTTTTTCCTTTTCTTTCCTTCCTCATTATTTTTTATTGTCAGCTCTTTGTTCCTCTTTTTTTGCTTTCTTATAAATTATTCTTTTCTTTTGCCAACATTCCTTACTTCCTACTTTCTTGTCTACCCTTCATCCTCCTAATTACCTCCTTGTTTCCTTTCCTTTCCTTCCCTACCACATCCTTTCATTCCATTCAACCTTCCACAATGTTCCCTCTCTTCCTCCCTTTTGTTCCCTTTGCTCTCTTTTCTTTTCATGTCACTTTCTTTTCTTTATTTTACTTTTACAGCCACATTTTTATTTTCCTTTCCTTTCTTACTAATCTAATTTCATGTTTTACTTCCACTCTGTATCCTTCTTTCCTTAATTTTTTTTTCTTACCTCCTTCTCAAACTCCCACTTCCTGCTCTATAATCCCTCTCCCCTACAGCCTCCTCTCCTTTCCTCTCCTACTTTCTTCTCTCCCCGGACCAGGACGAGCCAGGGATCGAACCACCAGCCGCCTGGATGCCTTCAAGAGACCCCCGATTCTGCTGCAGGGCCCCAACGGTCAGAGTCACAATGCTACATGACGCTAACGTTCCTCTCCGCTGTGTGGACGAATGAGAGTAAACGGGGCTGAAGTGAATGAGTTGCTCCTTCAGCCTGTTGAACATTTGCATCATTTGAAAAATTACAGGAGGGAGCGGACTGTAATGTTCGGAACAAACTGGACTCCTTTCCAATTTTGCGACCCCCTCCCTCCTCCTCTCAGTGCAGCATTAGCCCGCGTGGCTGTCTGCTCTGATGTATTGCCGCTGCAGCCGGCTGGCCGGCCGCTGGTCGGGGCTTCCCCTGACTGATTCTTTATCCTGACCAAACAGCGTCTAATGTTGGCGGGTGTGCAGCGGGGGCTCCTCATCAGGCGGACAGCAGCTGTAAACAATGCAGACTGATTGCATTTAATGCCGCTCCTGCAGGACTCTTAGCCTTAGCACGTGTTGTTTTACTGTCACGCTACACTAACACTGGCCTGTCATTAAGAAGATAGCATGTTTTCCATGGGATGGCAGTGATAAGAGCGCTCTCTGACCGAGCCTCTTATCACACTAATTCTATTAACGACAAACTCGACGCGGCATCTTCTTCGGATTAGTGCGACGAACCCTTCCCCGTGGCTGACCCGAGCGCTGGTGCGGTAATAACAAATCTGGATTTAATTTGTCGGGTATCTTTTTGACGAGAGCAGGAGGAGGCAGATGGGGAGCAGCGACCACGAGGGCCTCTAATGTGACGCTCCAGACACTAATGCAGGAAGTTGGTGAACGCTGGCTGAAAGTGACACTAATTCACGACTAGCCGCCGTCTCGGAACACTTAAGACTGCAGCAGGAAGATGTTTTCACCCCCCCGAGGCTGCATATTAATCCTTGCACGGAGCCGGATTCAGACTCCAGCGACACGTCAGGGGCCACGGGTTTGACCGGTGGTCCGATCGCGATGCGTTTTATCATGAATCTATCGGCTCACAGTTCATCCTGCAGCAGATTAGATGAGAGCAGATCCACTTTATTTCAGCCTGCAGGGAGATTCATCTGCAGCAGCAACAAAGACGTGACAGAGAGCCATAAAGCACTCGAACGCATCAGAAACACTGAATCACATATGAAACCCATCATACAGACAGATTATTTTATGGGAAACGTCTCATACCATTTCTCTGATACTCATTTCCTCCTGTTTTTCACATCCTTTTTCTTTCCTTTCTTTTCTTTATTTGTTCATTTTCTCCTCTTCATTCCTTACACTTCTTTTTAATCTTTCTTATTTTTTGTCTGTCTGTTTTTCTAATTATTAACCCAATAAGAAGACTAAATATTGGCACAGTACATTTCTGCAAACCAGAGATTATGTTGGAACTTTACATTTAAATTTTCTGTTGTTTCTGTGCTCATGGTCTGTTTCGGTTTAGGCACAACAAACACTTGGTTAGGGGGAGGAAAAAAAATCATGTTTTGTCTTTAAATACCTGGTTTTGTCGGCATAAAACACAGCTGGGAACTCTTTCCGACATCTCCTTGAAAATATCCGCTTTAGTTCCCACAAAGACGGCTCCAAAATGTCCCATCGGTCACTAAAATGAACCAGTTTCGTTTGTTTGGTTGAGGTCTCAAACAGACCGCTTCACCTCCAGGTGAGAAAATCAGCTCATGGACACGTAATCTGAACGTGGTATGCAGTGTTGGGTTGTGTTCATTTTAAAAGTAACTTGTCACGTTACCAGATTACAGCCATTAAAAAGGTAACTTGTTACCTGCTAAGAAAAGTAACTCGGGTACTTTTGCGTTTTTTAATTATTAATAATTTAAAACCCCCTTTGCTTTCTAAACGAATCAGTCATGAACCTTAAGTTAAGTAAGGTTGAGAACATCTGTACTCGGAGGATCTCTAACTGTACACTACAGCTGCTGCACTCCTCCTCTTACACTCCACTGCAAGTCTTTGTGTTATTAGCTGTGTGTTTTCTCTCCTCCTCTCTGTGTGTGTTTGTGAAATTGCCTTTGATTACAGAGCTTCATTACATTTCATTACAGCAGCCGCTGCTCTCTACAGTACATTAAAAACTCAAGCAGCCTCAACTTTTAAGGATGTGGGATATTAGCGCTGACTGCCGTCTCCACATCTCCATTCACAAGTTGTTTTTATTGTTTTTATTGTCAATTACAGAGGCGCTCTCTGTGTGTTAGTTACAGCTTTATGGCTGTTTTAAAGCTCGGTGTCGGTGCGGTCGTGCAGGCTCCGCGCTGAATTATGGGTCTAATATTGAAGGAATTTTCAGAGTTTCCTTTGGAGAGCAGTTTCAATCACTCCTCAGCCGCGGAGGGTCATTAGATCCAACGGTAAAATTACAGTTACACACCATCAGTGTAACATATGAGTGTTTCCAACATGTCTTACACTCCCTGTGACCTGAGAGATTGTCTGTGTAATCAAAACCCTCTCATGCATCACTGTGCATCAGTTAGAGGTTTCAGTTGCTACCTCACAAAACTCTCTGACAGCCAACACGTTGCTGTCCAGTCAATTTAGCGCCCAGTCACACCAGAAAGTGCTGCTGGAGGCTCGATGACATGGCATGACATCACGCACCGGGTGAGCTCCAAGTCGGGCAGTCAGCTAGCTGGACATCTGGCTGCAAGACGGGGGCGTAACAAACATTCAGCGCTAACGCTATCGGCTACTTTAAAGGGACAGTTCACCCCAAAACTACATATTCCTCCTCTTCCCTGTAGTTCTATTTATCCATCTAGATAGTTCTGGTGTGAGTTGCTCAGTTACCAGAACTACATGGCACTTCACTTGTGGAGCTCAAAGAGCCAAAAAAATACATTTGAAAAGCTCAACAGCAATGTCTCTTTCCAGAAACACACACAATGAATTCATTCAAAGAAGACCTTGAAAAATATTAGATAAAATAAATGTTTGATCCTGTGTTTGCCAAGCTATTGTGCAATTTATTAATTATTAATAAAAATATATATAACATTTAACAGAGCAAATTAGTCTTGTTGCTGCCAACATGTTCCTTTTTTTAAATTTAGACTCATGTACATCAACTCTGGACATAATTATTAGAGGACATGGACACTGTGATACAGTAATAGACGGGGCTTTTGTTGAGGATGAGTCATTTCTTTTATTCACTCGCTCTTAAAGAAAGTATTTCCAGAGCTTTGTTGTCTCATTCCAGGTGTAAATCTTCACTCTTCAGCCTCGACGGCGGCACAGAGTGGCGACGATTACTCATCAGACGAGTTTCCACTTTCAGACCGCCAGACAGATCTGCAGGGAAGAAGAGGAGGAGGACGGGGGGATGACGGAGGGAACAGGTCCTTCCTGATGAGTGTCTTCTTTTATCTTCATGGGCCAAACTGAGAGGAGAAAGTGAAAGACAGTGTCTGGACTCTCCAGCTTTTCTATGTAATTAGCACTCCGTTTAGCAAAAAATCAAAGGCTTGACATTTAATTTCCTCCAGACCACCACTGTCATTATTCACTGGATGGAACGCTCCACGATCCACCAGCCGGCCGATCCACACCGATTCATGGCATTTTAAAACCACATGACAGTTCCTTTACTGCGGTGATGTGACACCTGTGTTCAGCTCTCAAACACTTAGTGCAGTTATTATCCACAATTCACAATCATTAGCGAGTGGAGGTGATTCTACATTTGTGTTTCGATGCGAAAGTAAAATCAGACATTTTCACAAAATGGTCACCCACTGAGACAAGTCCTCTGATTAGTAATATGCCAGAAAATCTTTCAAAGACAGACAGATTATTCCACTTCTGCAGGTAGAAGTGAGTGTCGGAGCTCTGAAAGGCTGACAAACGTGCTGCAGCTTCATAAAACACAAGCAAATTGCTACAACGGCACTCAGTAGAGCGCATGTCTCCGCCAAGGCCCAACAGCCCAACATCCATGCATTATTCCCTGGATAATGAATGCATCCGCACCAGAATTTATTGGGTTCTTCCTTGGTCCGCGCCCCGTCCTTCCACCAAGTTTCAGGAAAATCGGTTCGGTAGTTTTTGTGTAATCCTGCTGACAGACAAACACACGGCACTGAAAACACAACCTCCTTGGCGGAGATAAGTTGGACTCTTTGGTTACAGTGGCTGGAGCCGCGACCAATAAGGTTACGTTATTGTAACCCTTGTTCTGACGCTCCTGCCGCTCGCTTAAGAGGTGTCAGGATGCGAGGCAGCATCGTGTGCTGCGTCCACAGTGCCTGCAGGAAATGAAAGCTAGCTTGACTATGTTTTCCTCGCCTTAGTCTATAAGCTTGAGATACATTTTTGTTGTTTGTATGCCGTACTTTCTATTAGTGGATTGCAGGTCCTGTGGATTATGCTTACAATAAAATATTGCAGGTTATGAAGTTATTAATAATACAGAAACAGTGCATGGAATAGTCCCTGATTGCTTCAGAAGCGTCTGGAAAAGCAGGTGGAGCACGAGGCTGTCACATTTATTTAATGGAAAAAGCAACGCGACCTCTAAACCCTGAGCCCATTTTCAACTGCTGAAATAAACTCACAAAGACAAACTTCTTCTCACCGCTTGTCTCTTATTGAACACAGATTTCCACCACGCTCCAGTACTTGGACAAATAGCACTACGCCTCTGCTGGTCAGCCAGCGTTCTCTATTCCCCTCAAAGGGGGAAATGTGGCAGCAAAATATTGTTCAGACAAATAGAGAATGTGACATAATGATGTGATTAGTAGCAGCAAATTCAGCCCAGCATAGTACAGTGTACAACAGAATAATCCATAACATAATGGTGTTTGTGCATGATCCCCAGAGGATGAACTTTTCACCAGCAGCTCAAAATGTTCAGAATCTCCCAAACAGAACGGCACAAAGTTTGGTGCAGATACTTGTGGCTTTGAGATTACCACCATTCATCAGCACGTTAGCATGATTACGTTAGCATTTAGCACAGCACAGCTGTGTCTCTGGCTAACAGAGCTGCCTGGGTGGTGGAAGATGGTTAAATGCAAATTGTCCACAGAGCTGCTGCAAGCATTGGCCTGATTTATCACTCATCATCTCTGCACTCCCAGGGAAGTGTTTTTCTTCTTGTTTGCTTATTTGTTTGTTTATATTTTCCTGATTGTTTTCCACTCTGTGCAGTTACTTGACTTTTATTGTTTAATTTTAATTTTATCTCCACTTAATTATATTCGTTCTGGTGAACCTGCGATACAAACTGGTTTTAGAGTTTTATTATTTCCATTTAAATAACAAAGCATGGCTCCCAGCACTCCTTTCGATTATGCTAATTGTTTACATTATGGTGGATGTACTTTAGTTCATTTATGCCGGATATTGTTTTCATTATGTCAGTGCTTGTTGTTTGCATTATAGTAGATATTCTTACTGTGTCAAGTTATTATCATGAGTTTATTGTTTACTGTTTTGTTCTGATATTTATTTAATGGAAGACATTTACGGCCGACCTCACAGACAAGCCGTCTGATTGGCTGCAGAAACAAGCCACTGATGCCGGCCTGAGGAAAATAAAACCCTCCGTTTTTCTCTGCTGTGAAGTAAATTCAGTGCGGCAGGTTGAATCAGAAGCACTCCAGCCTCCATCCATCTTTAATGGAAGCATCAGTTCACCTGCTGCAGAGCGGCTCTTTGTCTCTCAGTGAAGAGTCTTTTTATCAGGCGCCGCAGAGTTATTAGATCAGGGACGAGGGTCCACCGGGGGAGCCCCAACGACCAAACGGAGGACCGGACTCATCGCAGCTGACGACACGAGGTGGAGATTTGTCCCAGTGAGAAACGAGAATGTTGGAGGAGGGCAGCAGAAGCCCTACCTCGACTTTTGGAGTGCCCTCTATCGGGTGGTGGCCCTTTAGAGCTACAAGGGTTAAGGCTTGAAATCTTTACCTGGGAAATGGGACAGCACTTGTTAAGTATCATTATCAACGGTGACCGGCCCAATCAGTAGTCCTGCTCGTAGACATTTCTGCCCTCCGCTGATATCTGATGAGCGGATTATATTTCAAGCTTCATATAGGCCTATGGGACGTTATGTTACTGTCACTCACAAATCGTTGTTTATATGACGTTCTATTGTCATTGTGAACAGCTTGTCATAACGATCCAATTACATGTTCCTTAGTATCTACATTAAACTGAGATATTCCAACAGATTTTAAAATTTTTTGTATGATTATTTGTGAAGATATGGACTCTTTTCTTCACACCATTTCTATTACAGCTTGATCTAGTAGAGCACATACCTCCACCAAGGCCCAACAGCCCTCTTATTTCAGCCTTAGCAGCAGCTGGTGACACTCTGTTAGCACCTTACTGAGTCCATATTAACTGAGCTACACATTGATGCTAGCTGCAGGTTTCTATTTGTTACAGCAGGAAAAGACTGTGGGGGGGGAATCAATTTGATCTAATCAAACCAAAAAATCTGAATTGTATTGAATGGTGACATTCTGAAAGATTTCCACCCCGACAGTTAAAACATCAACAAAGGAAGGTTCTGCATTACCACCTAATCTTGTGGCCCCCTCCAGGACAAGTAACGTTTCCTTTAACTGGAAGTAAGAAACCCGGACTCAGACCAGGTTTTCTTATGTGTGAGGAAGAGGAGAAGCCTTCGGCCCCTGGAGATGGCCTCTGCCTCCCCCAGAGACCACCTGACCCCCACCCCTCTCCTCACCCTCCTGCTCTTCAGATGCCACAGGGGGAATCGAATGTCGTAACGCTCCGATAGACCCTGCCAAGTCATGCAGGAGGGAGGAGACGGGCTGTCAGAAACTCCAATCATCCTCTCTGGAAACACTCCCCCTCAGAGACCGCTGAAAATCCAGGGGTGGACAAAATAGTTGAAACACTTTGCCCAAGAAAAGACTTTAATCCCTTGGAACCAACAACGTTTTTTCAACATTAAATGCTAAATAAACACGAAACACAGACATTTTAAATCCAAAGATTCTGTTTTTATGGCTGCAACATTCTTTGTGCTATTTTTCCAAATTTCTGATATTTGGTATCTGGAAATTTTAGGGATTTCCAATAAAGTTGCACTAAACATTTTTTTCTTCTTCTACTAAACAATTTCACGTCAAACAAGGTCAATGTTAAAATGTATAAAATTCTAATTTAATTGATCAACCTGATGATGGACCTATTGATCATGTTGTTAAATTGCTTATTACTAATCCAATATAAGTTGGATTTGGCGTTTTGTTGATTGCGTAATGTCAAACCGGTTTAAGCTGGTACACCAGACCGGCAAAACTGGAAACCGACCCAACCCGAACCTCGAGGTCCGTTTAGTAGCAGAAAGATTTTTCCCAGTTGTCATGGAATTGCAGAGTTCCCAAATTTCTGAACTCTTTCAGAACTTCTTGTCCATGATGGCTTAAAAGTTTCATCATTATATTAAACGAGTCTCAGGGTTAATATTTGACCTTAAAACAACCTCACTTCAACTTAATTGAACTAGTTAAATTAGTGGCTGTTCTGGATCTTTCAAAACTATCATATTTGTTTTGTCAAATGCTGATTCAAAGGGTCAAGAATAAACATTGAACTTTAACCACAGGAGTTTGTTGGAGTTCTTCTGCCCCAAAGTTTGAACTGTTATTGGACAAACATGAGGTTGTGAAGATGCATCACTGGTTGATCAGACAAGGTTTTACTGGTTGAAGTTGTGTAATTTTCTATAACACAGCCCTGTGTTGAAGTCCCAGTGTGAACGTGAAGCAGAGTTTGAGCAGAACAAGCAGAAACATTAGTTTTAAGGGTGAAAAAGAATCCCGAATCCTTCATGGTGAAAGACAAAGTGGCGCTAATGAAAGCCAACAGGAGTGTAATGCTGTGTGACTGATACTGGGCTCGCTGTCAGCCTGATTCTACTGGGAGAAGTGGGATGATGACAGATGAATTAGCGAGCTGACAGCCGGCGTGGAGGGATGGGTAATTGTTGTTGAGAGACGGCGAGTGTTTTCTGTCTCGCGCAACGTTAGCCGAGGCCAATCAATCAGAGCTTTTGTCTGAACGCTCCGAACGCGCCGGCTCCGGTGTGTGCGTGACACCAAACCGGCTCGGTGTAAACGGCCGTCGCAGGAGTCACGCCTGTTTCTGTGTCACTGCACTGGTGAGGTCGTCACGGTGATGCTGTGGTTGGATGACGCTGACAGTCTTTCAGTAGAGAGAAAAGGTAAATAAATTAGGACCAATCGATAAATAAAAACTCCAAACAGTAAATAAGAAGTAACTGAAAGGATAAGAGCACAAAGTAAAATAATAAAATACTAAAAGAGAGGATATGTGTAAAATAAGTGTTAAAATGAAAACACGGCTTGTGCCAGAAACACTCGGAGCAAGGATTGTTTGGACGCAGACGCAGCAGATTCTTCAAATATCTTTAAATTCAAAAGACAAAGAATGTTTACAGGGTGTGAAAACCAAAGTATCAGTCCAAATAATCAAGGTCGGCAAAATCCAGAAACCAAGGTAGTCCAAAAGCACAAGGCAAAACGGGGACAGGGCAAGAACTGAGGCACACAGCAAACGAACAACAAAGACAAAGAGGAAACACAGACTTTAATACAGAAGGAGGGGCAGGTTAACAAGGAGCAGGTGAAACTAATCAGGGTCATCACAAACGGAGGGAAAACAACAAAGACCGGAAACATAAAGCAGGGCAAGATCCACGGAAACACAGGAACATAAACCAGAAACTCAAACCCATAACAGGCATGAACAGAAACCATGACACAAAAGGTAAAATAGATCAATAAGTTAATAGTAATAAAATTACTACACAGACAAATAAATTCAATTAAAAGCCAGAATAAAAAGGTTCGTCTTGAGTTTGCTGTTAAAAGAATCAACATCAACTGAATGCTTTCAAATGCTTTTTAACCACTGAACAAATAACACACAATAACCCCCCACCAGACAAAAACATACAGAAAAATGTATTAAAAAATTATACAAATATATATAGAACATCAATAAAAAACATTATAATAATCTGAAAAAGTATTTCCAGCCCACCATGTGAAAGTGACTCGAGGGTAACCAGTCATCAACAGCCGCATCAAGTTATGAGTTTTGGGGTTAGGACAGGGGTCTTCTACTCGAGGGGTATTTAAAATCACTGTAGACTGAGGGAGGGTAACACTTGATCCTTGACCCAATCATGCAGGATGCACGTCCGAGCATTTAAAAGGAGCTTTTCAAAAAAGTTTCTACGCATTGTTTTGAAAGCAGTGGCCCAAATGGAAATCAGGTAGCGTGTTTCGTTTCGTCCGTTGAGCTAAAAGAACGTCGCCCCACGCAGCCGACACCACCTCCGAATGTGGACGTCAGATTTCAATGCGTCCTGGGTGCAGTCAGTAAACAGAGCCATAGTCTGTATGTGAAGTCTGTCCAGCCCACCGTCTGGAACAGAAGTTGCTTGACGGTTACACAATTGTCCAGTCTGCCAGAAACCCTTTAACTCACGTTCCCCCTAATATTCACTTGACACGACTTAATCTTATTCTGTTTCTTCATATAGTTCTTCTAATGCCACAAATAAATAATTGATGCTGAGCAGAATCAGTCCAGACAGTAACTGGACTCTCCGTGTCATGAATTATGACAGATGGTTGGGAATGAGGCGTCTTTTATCTCGCTCTCATTGTGCTGATCGATCAGGAAGGATCAATGCAGTCTCACGCGTGTTACAAAATCTTGCATGATGTTGCGTCATTATGCAGATTGATGATAATCGTTGTCTTCATGTCAGTTGCCACAATTAGCAGATGGGTTTAATAGTGGGTTTTTTTAGAATCGTATTCAATATCTGCTATGACTGAAAACTGTGTCAGCATTGTTCTCAGAAACTGGACCGATGCCGCTTCAAAGGACGGGTCGCTGCTTTGGTCGGTTTGATTGACATGTTTCACACAAGCCTGAACGAAATGAAGCAATCAAACCCAGGTTGGTTTAAACCAAACAGGTCAGGTGTGAATCCTAAAATACTTTGCTGCAGTTGTTACACTCTGATCCTCCAACAAGATCAATAGAAGTTATTTTATATTTCTGCATGTTGGAGGGAATTACATGTTTTGCATCAAGCTGCCATCACAGGTGCCATATACAGACTCACATCTCTAAACTCTAACCTCATGCAAAAAATTAAAAATAACTTCTCGAGAGTTTGTCAAGGTTTTGCCTGCACCTTCTGGAGGAAATCCATCTGTAGGTGAATAAATACAGCACTGTGCTGTAAATTTACTGTTACATTAAATCAGGGGTTCTCAAGGCCCACTTCTGATTGTTCAAAAATTTCCAAGTAAATGACAAAAAAATACATGACGTGACCAAAAAACGGACAAAAAAATTAGTCAATTTAAAATCAAATTTATTGTAGTCTGGGTCATATTTCCTCACCACTAGCTTTGGAGCTACTGGTACAGGGTCGTCTCCCACAACACTTTGTTGTTTCAAAAACCATTTTGTGCCACTGCGTCTGAGGGAACATTAGCTAGCTGTGGCAGATGTTAGCTAGTAGTAGCAGACGTTAGCTAGCTGTGGCAGACGTTAGCTAGCAGTGGCAGACGTTAGCTAGTGGTAGCAGACGTTAGTTAGCTGTGGCAGACATTAGCTAGCAGTGGCAGACGTTAGCTAGTAGTAGCAGACGTTAGCTAGTAGTAGCAGACGTTAGCTAGCTGTGGCAGATGTTAGCTAGCAGTGGCAGACATTAGCTAGTGGTAGCAGACGTTAGTTAGCTGTGGCAGACGTTAGCTAGCTGTAGCAGACGTTAGCTAGTAGTAACAGATATTACCTAGCTGTGGCCGATGTTAGCTAGTAGTAGAGGAACTTGTTTGTCTGGTGATATTCAAACATAACTGGTCATTAAAATTATGCGTTTTAATGTGAATTCTTGAGCACATTGAGATATAAAAATAACTACCTTCTGAAAAATACAAAAATAAATTAATCTTAGCATTTGCAGTATCACTGCCTCTGCAGCCCATTGGAATAGCTGCTTTAAATGATATATGTAATTAGATTTTTGTTCCCTCTTACAAAAGACATCATGATCTCAATGACTGATTGAAAAAATTGGAACCTTTTGATTAACAATATGATAAAGGAATAATCAAGGCCGAAAACTGCCCAATCTGGCAACACTGAGCTCAACCAGTGGTGGTGGTCGGGGCTCATTTTGTGTCGCGGAAAGGGAAAAATAAAAGCTCACCAGATGGTGTGTTTGCACATGTTGTCTACAAACAATTTAAAAGCTAAACACACTTTTTCAGCCGTCTGTGTTGGGCGCATCCCGCCTCCTCTCAGGAGGGAGGGACGACTGCGGAGCATCTCAGATCAGCAGCCTGATTCTCCTCCACCATCATCGTCCGACATGTCTCACTCCCGGGTTCACCATAATCTCTCTGAGGCTCCCATTATGCTTATTCCTCATTAAAATTTTATCAGCCGTGGCAAATTGCAAAGATTAGGGAGGGAGGGAAGGAGCTTTCGGGCTCTCCAGCCTGTTCACAGATTTATTTATTGTTGCGGATCATCCGGGCTTATCTGCTCCCCAAAGTAAAGACAAGTTCCCATCGGATGGCAAAGGTCATGAAATCTGATCTCCCAGCATGCATAATGGTGGGAAAAGAGGAGGGAGGAGGAGCTTTTAGTTTGTCTAAAGTGTTTTCGCCCACACATGAATATTGAAATACTTTAATATCATAAAGTTTTGTTCTGCCCTATTGATTTCTCAGAGATGCATATGAATATTTATGCTGCTGAGTGCTTCTAACTTTGAGTCTGTGATGCTTTGGCCAATTATAGGCTAGCAGCTAATGAATTAGCTCTCCACCTGTTTGCCTCCACCTGCCTCTCAGGTTCACTGATGATTGGGAGATGACTTGAAACTGACGATCTGCTTTCTGCTTTCAGAGTCTTGAACCTGAAGCTCTGCGTTGCGGCTCGGACATCAAGGCACCAAAAGGATCCTGGGTCGTAGCCACATGTTCAAAAACTGCACTGAGAACCGAAGAGGGCAACAAGTTGAACCAAAAGGAATAAAATGCAGGACAAAGTTCACATCTATTTTTCTCAGTTGAAGACCAAAACCTCTGCACTGAATCCAACTGTTGAATATTAATTTATGTAATTTTGTTATACAGAATACATAACAGTACGAATTCATACATCAACCAAAAAAATAAAAACAGATGGATAAGGTGTTCTCACCCACATTTAGTTAAAAACAAAATAAATCTAATCCTATCTGAAAAACAACACCGACAGTTCTGGGAACTTCTGGAAGTGTATTTAGTGCCACTCATTTCCAGTTCATCTACCATATGGGGAGCGTACCTGCAAAATACCTGGACTTTGCCTGTTTTTGTTCATTCTGACTTTTGGATTTACGGGATTAAATCATCCTTCAGCTCTGTCTAGTCTATCTGCATTGGGGTCCAGCAGCCTCTTGTGCATAACTGACAACCCCTTAATTTGTTTTTGAAAAAGATGCATTTTTACTTGAGTAAACTTTGCTGAGTAAATTGACCCCAATTTCAAGCTATTTTTTTGTTTTTGTCCAGTGTGAATCTACTGTTAATGAAATAGAACACAGTTAAAAAATGTTTTTTAAAAAAAAATCCTTGTAGTGGCTCAGTGGAAAAGTTTCTGAAAGGGGGAAATTAAGAAGTGCGTGAAAGAAATACAAGAAAATATTGATTTAGAAATCGATGCGCTAAAGCTGCTTTTTGTTTTGGTAATTTTCAAAGCTAGTTACTACTAGTTACTTACTTTTATATCTAAATGTTTTGGAGAATTCACATAAATAAAATAACATCAAATTAAAATGCAAAATTTCAACGACCAGTTACGTTTGAACATCTCCAGATAACCGTGTTCTGCCACTACTAGCTAACATCTACTGCAGCTAGCTAATGTCCGCCACAGTTAGCTAACGTCTGCCACAGTTAGGTAATGTCTGCCGCAGCTAGCTAACATCTGCCGCAGCTAGCTAACGTCTGCCACAGCTCGCTAATGTCTGCCACAGGTAGCTAACATCTGCCGCAGCTAGCTAACATCTGCCACAGCTAGCTAACGTCTGCCACAGTTAGCTAACGTCTGCCGCAGTTAGCTAACGTCTGCCGCAGCTAGCTAACGTCTGCTACAGTAAGCTAACATCTGCCGCAGCTAGCTAACGTCTGCCGTAGCTAGCTAACGTCTGCCACAACTAGCTAAGGTTCCCTCGGATGCAGTGGCAAAAGATGTTTTTTGAAATGAAAAAGTGATCTCCAGAAGCATGTGGTGAGGAAATATGATTCTGACAATAAATTTAGAGTCATACTGAAATTAGTGCAGCACTTGAGATTTTGTGTAAGTTGTTTTCTCGTATTAAAAATTGCACTGCACTGCATTTTTTCGTGTCCACCAAAGCCCCTAGAAAAGCGTAGACGCACTCTGTCTGATTGGGCCCTAAGTTGCAGTAATAAACCAGATATGTGCTAAGAGGAGCATTATATCTGCCAACATTATATATGATGTGAGAAGCAGCGACGCGGTGCTGGACTCCTCTCTCCTGCTGTTTGCTGAGCGGACACAGAGCTGCTGCTGGAAACACAAACCGCTGACCCGAGCTGACGGAGACGAAATGCCACTCACTCCCTCCGTCTGAGCCTCCAC
The DNA here is from genome assembly GCA_037974645.1 of Hollardia meadi. Classification (NCBI taxonomy): domain Eukaryota; kingdom Metazoa; phylum Chordata; class Actinopteri; order Tetraodontiformes; family Triacanthodidae; genus Hollardia; species Hollardia meadi. Next base: position 15,439 of record JBBPCS010058810.1, read on the forward strand.
GCTGAAATATGGGCTTATTATCTTAGGCTGGCCGGGTTGGTGCATCATGTGTGTTTCTGGACCTTTCTGGCCTCGCTCTGTCTGCCTGCTAAATGGCTGCCAGGGTCAGAGTGGACGCTCCGGTAATGAAGCATTACGGGATGAGATCAGCAGAGGCTGGAGGAGAAGCTCGCCATCGGTCTCGTCTGGGTTCCTCCGTCAGTCAGGAGGCCAAAGTGAAAACACGGCTGTTTACAGTCAGTAACACTCGACCTCGGTGACCCCGTCAGGAGGGAAAAAATCTGTGCACGCCGGACGGGCGGAGACAACCAGCTGCTCCGACTGCAAACATGGTTCAAGGCTGTATAATCAAAGGAGGAAATTTATTCTCAAGTTACTGTTTTTGCCACAACTTTTCACTTCATATTTAATAACTTTATTACATTCACCTAAAAAAATTTGCTGATTTATTGACATTTTTGTCAGTTTTCCAAAGAATAAATTGACATTCCATCAAGGTAATTTTATTATTCACAAGCAAGATAATGGAGGAACTATTTTCTTTCCATATCACTGCACAGAAGGAAACGTGCATCTGATCTGAGTCGCTGCACAATATGAGTAGCACATGCGTGAGCGTGTCCGCCATCTTGGAGAGCTAGCTACAGCAACACCACTTAAACCACGCGCAGAACTTTAATTCAATTAATTTGTTAAGTTTAGCTGTTAATAATGATTCGGGGTTAGATTTGCTAATGATTATTTCAGATGACGGTGCGTCATTACCTGTCGTAGCATAACTTTTATTTTTCAATTCAATTCAAAGGGCCTTTATTGACATGAAGGTTTAAGAACAATATTGTCAAAGCATCAAATTTGTCCAAATATTTGGACAATAACAGCAATATGAGCATTAAAAAGCTAAGCTACAGCAGGCCACCACACACTGCTAAGTGAAATATAATCATAACCATAACATATTAAAGGTTTTACTGCAGTTCCGCTGTGGTTTGTCCAAGTGGTGTTGCCGTACTTAGCTCTCCAATATGGACTCACATCGTGCAGCTACTCATGGATGAGAGGCTAGCTAACTAAGCTAGCTAACGCCATTAATGTTTACATCCCGCCCTGTCACGAACACGAGCCTCTCGTCCATGAGTAGATGCACGTTTCCTTCAGCGCGGTGATACGTAAAGAAAATAGTTCCTCCATGAAACTGCTCACAACAAGGTCTGTGGATTATCTTGAGTATTCGGGTCATGATTTCTGGAAAGAGACATTGATGTTGAGTTTTTCAAATGTATTTTTTTGACTGCTTGAGCACCACAAGCAAAGTGCTATCTAGTTCCATTATATTATGAATATAGAGTATATACAAATATATATATTAACTGTATGGTCTGGACCTACTCTACATGTAAAGTGTCATGAGATAACTTTTGTTGTGAATTGGCGATATATAAATAAAATTTGATTTGACTTGATGTTAGCTTGTTGGAGTGCTAGCTAATATGCTACTGCAATTAATAATAGTCATAGCTTGGTGGTGAGGAAGCTAACTGGTATACGTGAACTAGCTAATCATTATTTCAGCTAGATTTGTCTAATTATATTGATTAACACAGCAGACTGAATAGTATAATATATTATTAATATATTATAATCTAATTATCTGACCTTTTTGGCTAACTCTAAATTCTAGTAGCCTATTATTAGCTAGCGCCATAGCTAGCTAATGGGTGAAGTAAGCTAATATATTAGCTCTACATTAGCTGAATTCTAAATGTGTAATTTGACGAAAACAAAAATATAACCTGACATTTATTTTTCTCCATAACGGCATTCGAGTCGTTACTTCAAACTAATAAAATCAATATTTAACCCCTCCCAAATTAATTGATTAAACCAATCAAACCACGTTGGGTGGGATTGCAGCTATACTGGCTTCAGGTAAGAGGATAAATATATATTTTTTGATTTTGGGGTGAAATGTTCCTTTAGGTGCATTTTTAACGTGTTTTGAGTGTTTGAGTGTAAATTATTCTGCTACATTTACTGGATAACTTTACTTTTAGACTTCACTTTTAATTCAGATTGAGATTAAAAATACAAAATAATTCAGATATTTTAATACACAGTTGGTTATTGGGAAATTGACAAACTACCCACCAGATAAAGTCATTAAAATGAGCTCCATATTTCCCAGCTGCGAAGTGATGAACACATGAATGCATCAATAATTATAGTTCAATAAGATATAATTTAAAAATGGGCCATTCTGCATATGGAGTACTTTTACTTTTGATACTTTAAGTATATTTTTATTATATTATTGATGATTTCTTTGAGAGTATTTCTGCTCACGTTTTCAGTTGTCTTTAATCTGAGAGCAGCTCACACACACACACACACACACACACACACACACACACACACACACACACACACACACACACACACACACACA
>JBBPCS010058821.1:0-17881 GCA_037974645.1 Hollardia meadi
TTAAACACCCCCCCCCCCCCCCCCCCAACCCCCATTTAAAAATGTATTTCTTATGTTTACATCCCCTAAAATGTCTGACCTGGACTGTACTGACTTGTATATGTTGAAAGTTTGTCACTTGAAAAGTGTTTTCACATTCCTCTATTGGAAGGGGGAGATGCCTGTGCACTTTGAAACATTTCAAAAGATTCAAACGTACCAACAAGGCAAGCTATATTTGGTACTTCACGAATACGAAAGCCAATCACTGTCTAATTTGCAAAAACTACAACTGCCGATGTGCCAGTTCCCAGGCAAACTTGGTTGGCTATCAAGATGTGAACATAAACAAAAGATGCTAATTACACTTACCATTCTGATACATCTGCTAGCTGCCGATTTTGGTGCACAACAGACTCATCTCAGTCCGGGTCTGACTGAGGCTCAAACTTAGAACATTATATTATGAATCTCTCCCATGTTTCCTGTGCTTCCAGCCTCTTTTCAGTGTTTTAAAAAAAATGTAATGTGGGAAAATCATGTTAAATAAAATATTCATAGCAGAATACTGTATTTTTTTTATGTACTTAAGAACATGTCTAAAACATTGGCTAAAACTGTTATGTTTGTGGTCTTTGAAATCAGCTAATATTTCAGGCATTACTGACTGAAATTGAGCATGTAGACTGTGAACTATAATAAATATTCTGACTGTGCTTTCTTTATTTTTCTTTTGTTGTTTGTTTGTTTTAAAGATCCATGAGAAGGCCGATGACCTGGGAAAAGGAGGCAATGAGGAGAGTCTAAAGACGGGCAATGCTGGTGGACGTTTGGCATGTGGAGTCATTGGCATCACCCAGTAAACAATCTGCCAGAGCATGGAGTTCTGGAAACTACTTTTCTCTACTGCACTTAATAAGACCAATCTAGCTACTTAATGTGACCGTTTGTCCTTCTCACTAGTCTGGTGTTTTGACTAGTCAGGAGTGTAGATGAGCTATGCTTTACCCTGTCCGTTCTTCGTTACGATTGTTTGTATGGGTTTATATATCTGCTGTTCAGTTTTGGTCCCAAAGAATTGGTAACGCACAAGTAATGAACAGATGTATAAATTTTCACAGTTAATAAATTATCAGTTCATCTGAATCATGTTTGATAATTCTGTCAGTTGATATTTTGACTTTATAATCACAGGTGTAACTAATAACATCAAGAGTTGAACACAGGCCTGCCCATAGAAATGCCTGGGCCCCTGAAAAGGTCCAGTGAATGGGCCCTCTACAAATCTGCTTTACTATCAACACGTGCACATGCTCCCTCTCCAACTTAAACACATTCAGAACGCATTCACTTTTATCAACATCCTCTATCACAGGTGGTGGTGGCTCCTGCACTGACGCTAGCTAGCTCTTGGCTAGTAATGTTATCTTCTGGCTATTGTTGGTCTCTTAAGCCTGGGCGTGAGCAGCTTTATGAGCTGACTGAAAAATGTTGGTCAATACCATTGACATAAATTAAGATGACACATCTTCACTTCCTCCTCCTGTACAAAAATGATGCCAAAATATCCTTCATAGGAGCGCTTCCATCTTGTGCTGGTGACGTAATTTGGGGCGAGAGTCTGTGCAGGGGTGATCGGGCGGTGGAGCTGCAATATGTAGTTCCCGACCATACACCTGCCCGACTCGATCCCGAGCAGGACTCGACTCTCAATCATGACGTTTCCACTCGTTTTTATAGGATCAAATAACGAAAAACCAAACTGATAAGAAAAATGAACACTTGAACATACAGCAGCGTGATAAGAACTACCTAAAATGACAGAAACAATCTTTTGGAAAAATTTATTTGAGGTGCACTTAGATTTTTTTTAGTTTTGCCCATGTCCTGATGTAATCGAGGGGGAAGAGTTGATGACCTATACTGCAGCCCACCACCAGGGGGCGATCGGGATGTTTTGTTTTCACTTTTGGGATCTCTTATGTTGTCCATCTTTATATACAGTCAGTGCATTATTATTTGGATCTTAAGTCCTTGCCAGCTTCCTCTTGTCATTTTTCTCCTGACATCCTGATTTATGTGCAGCTCCTGGCATAGTGAAAAATTCATTGTAGCTAATGTTGGCTAGTAGTTTAGATAAATTTCTCAGGTCATGTGGCCAGCCATCTGCAGTGCATCTTTTGATGCCTCTGCTTTCACAACAATAAGAGGTGCCAAAAAATGAAGGATCTGGCATTCAGCTATGTAAGTTAAGTTTCCCTTAACTTTTCCCTTAAATGCCTAATTGAAAACTGGAAATGGGTTTTTCATTCTGAAACGGTGCACTAATGCCACAATAAATAACATGTTTATTGCTTTTTGTTTTAATAAGTAATGGTAAGTATTTTACTTTAAAAAAAAAAAAAAAATTTGGTTATCATTGCGTATATGGGGATGAAACACGGTCTATGGGATGAACATAACACCTTAAAGGACCTTGTGTCACAGAATCTGACGGGTCACAGGTTTCGTCGTAACATCGGTCCTGGACGTCCATGTACATGTTAGGTAGATGCGGGGCGAGCATCAGGAAGATTACGCTTTCAGGTAAGTCAAACATTTTAATTCAGACGTTAAAATGCGTTCGTAGCTGAGAACGGGTCGAATCTGTATTCTATGTTTAGTTTGGCTTCTCGTTGAACGACGCCTCCATGGTTCCTGTTTCTGTTTTCTACATATCTACCAAAGATAGGCTGCGTGTGTGACACATTTGAGTCACCGAATTAGCTCAATGTAAGTTAATTCTAGTGTCGAGTAGGGTATTGAAATTACTTTTCCAGTGACTAGTGGACATGTTATGAGTAATAACTTGGTTTACATTTTTCACTTAAGGAGTTGCACAAAAATTAAATACGTATAGTCGGTTGACAATAAAAAAAAGGTAAACGATGAGGAAAAAGGGAAAAACGTGATATCACACATTTAGTTTAAGCCCTAAATTTTGGGCTTAAAATTGGACTGTTTCTGTTGCACTTGCTTAATATGCAGTTTTACAACAGGACCCTGGACGCTGTTATCAAATATGGCATGATAAAATGTGTAAGGTCTGTTCTTTTAAGATCTCAAAGACAGAACTCTCAAATAACTTAAACAAGTAATCTAAACAATCAAAACAGATTTTGATAGTTGACTAATAAACTAATTGATTAACCAATTAATGGACCAAAACGATTGACCAATTGTTTAAACTTTAATTTTATATACTTTTGGGTACTTTAATATTTTACAATGCATCGTATTGTTTTTCAACATTCTTAGTATGTTTTGTTTTTTTGCATGTACTGTAATATCTTAATTTGTTAAGTACGTAACTTGTATGCCTAACTAGAGCTGTCAGATTAATTTAGTGGAGTGAAAAGTACAATATTGGCCTCTGAAATATAAAGTGTCATGGATTGGAAACACTCAAGTAGGCCTACAGTACAGATAGCCTACCTCAAATTGGTACTTAAAGAAAGTACTTGAGTAAATGTACTCTCAACTTGAAAAACACAACAAATAAAACAATAACGTCAAGCATTTAAAGTAATCAATTTTAAAAGGTGATTTTTATGCGTTACTGAATCTGCAGCCTTAGATTTCACAGGCATCGATTTTCTCCTTACTGTGTCTTAAGCTGTCTCATCCTGCAGAGGGCATTGCTGCTCTTTATAGCTCAAATTGCAATAAGTGCTGGTCTGATACTACATCACAGATGGATCGGATCACATTTTGTCCTTTGCGTCATGATTTCTAAAAAAAAAAAAGCTCTCTTGGGGAATTGTAAGAGTTAATGCTGTTAACACAGTTTCTCATCATTAGAACAAACATTTAGATTATTAATCACTTTTGAAAATGCATAAAATGTCATGAACGTCTCAGACAAGCCTACTAAAATATAAATATGAGTTTGTGATTGGAAATTTTGAATTGAAATTGGAGTCTTGGTCTTTGCTCCTCATCCGTGATATTAAACTGAACAGCTGTGCCCTGCACTGGCCAACAGACACAGTAACACATATGGACATGCTCTCATACGGTATACACACCCCTGCCTGCAGATAGTCAGTGGACGGCTGCTGAAATTGCAAACTCTAAAAGCTTTTTTTTCTTTTCATGGGAATGGCAGATGCTCCAATGTGAAGTGACTTGGCACTCTCTGCTCTTCTCTAGGGGAATTGAGATAAAGGAGGGCCTTCAATGAAGTTAATACCTCAGGGAGCTATCCAGAGGCAAGCTGCAGAGTGTGTGTATAGTTTAAATTCAAACGTGAACTGTTTAGATCTGGAAATGTGCAGTGGAATATTCACATACGTAGTCGAGTCGTCAAAATCAACTGGCATATGGGATGTGTCTCCTCCTCTCTTGTCTACTTAATAGTAGATAATCTACTGCTCATATATTTCAGCTGTAGACGCAGTCAGGCAGCAGAATTGATGGCAGGGCTAAATAAAAAAATAGGGAACCTTAAGCACTTGTTATTTTATCAGTAAAATGAACATCTGCAGTTGTTTTTCAGTAAATCCACCAGTGATTTCACAGTTTTCATCTGGTGCATGAGTGATGGCAAGGATAACTGTAAAATAAGTGTAGCCATTTACAGTAGAGCAATTTTCTTTGTTTGAGGTAGCAGGATGTATTAGTCTTCATGTACCAAAGTCAGTGTATGCTTTTTTCCCACATGTTCTACAGTGATGCTGTTTCAGGCCAAGAAGTCACAGGCAGCCCAAAACTGCACACACAGGTTGAAATATCTGTGTCGGTGTAGACAGATGCAGCCAGCAGAGCGGAAAGACAGACTGACTGTAAAAAGCTGGTATAAATAGCCTGGGAGTGGAGTTGATGAATAATTGAGACTACCAATGCTGCTGACAGTGAGGGAGAGAGGCAGTGACAGCAGCAGAGTCCAACAAAGCTTAGTATGAAAGAGTAGGAATGAGAAAGACAAGTGTCCATCCAGCTGTAAACCTGTAGATTTTACTTTCTTTTTTTTTAAAAACTTTGTACAATATACATGAAAACTGTCCCACACAAGGTGTAAATTGTAACTCTGGTATTAATGGCTCTTATCTATGTTGTGGTGTTTTGTAGGCCTATACTTTAGTACTTGGGGAAAAATAATGATATAAGTCAAAAACTGTTCGCTTCCTTCTGATGAGCAACATTTGTGATTATTAGCATGAAGTTAAATATCTTTTGGCCAGTCTCGGCCTTAACCATACACCCCCCTAGGGAATGGGGTAATACTACATCTAAACACATATCTATATACAGTACATGGCTTCTACAAGAACCCTTTTTAAATATTGACAAAAGCATGCCAACGAAAGCCTTCACTTTCACAAATAGCTTCAGTCAAAATTCTGTCAAACTCTACAATGAGACAACGCAAAGCAGACATGGGCTATATTTACACAAGCCTTGAAGCATAACTGTCACTGCATCCCAACAACAAGCTTTCAGGTGAAAGGTAATGCTGAAGGTGTGTTTTTCCTTCAATAGCCATCGCTTCAGGGTCTTAAATGGCACTGCAGCTGTGCGTGTTCCTAACAAAAGCACCAGTGAACCAGTCTTATGAGGTTCAGTCCTTTTGTTGCTGACCTATAATCACAGTGAGTGCATGTGTGCGTGTGTTTGCATCATATTATAAAGAAAGAGGAAAATGTCCTGCTGTTAACTGATATCCAACACCCACATGCACACAGTCACACTTGGACGAGGCAAAGCTGTCCCTCTGGTGTTGACTCAGAGGTGGAGGTTCTTCTTTTCAACTAAGTTACGTAAGTGGGGAGGAGTGCACTTTACTGGCTTGTGTTTTTGTGCCTCTGTTAGTACGCATACTTTGCATTTACAGGGTTGTGTTCTCTTTTTTTCCATACACATCCAGCTTTTCGCTCAGAAGCACTGCTGACAAGAACTGGTGTGGCCAAATTTCTGGAGGTGGCTTCAGTCCCCCGTCCCCCCCACCCCTGCAGCAGTAGATGTATGGCCAAGCACTCCAGCAAAACACTCTAGACAGGCTTTTACTTGTTTAACAGCTGCATGCTATACATACTATGTTCCCACTCATCTTCAATCTGTGTAGGGGATTTCTCTGAGGTGGAATATTTCTACACTTTCCTGGGTATCAAAACATGGCTACCAACATGTGATGTAATGGAGGAAAAATGGCTGTCAGTTCAACTATTAAGCAATTTGTCTCAGCCAGGAAGATTGCACTTAGTGCTGCAATGTGTTCCTTCTGTGATGGTGACGACAAAGTTTACAGTTACCTGGTAACAACGGTCGTGGTGGAGAAACTTGTGCTGGTCGTTTACCAACCATGATGACCACAGGAAAAAACAGCTTGGAGGTAAATTAGTGCAGCACTTGAGATTTTGGGTAATTTGTTTTCTAGTATTTTTGCCTAGCAACAAAAAAATAAATAACAATGCACCGCACTGCTCTTTTTTGTGTCCACCAAGCCCCTTAAATAAGTCAGTTTGGTGCACCTCGTGTTTTTTAACCTGCAAAACGCTTTCTGTGCGATCGGGCCCTAAGACCCCCGACTTCATGAAAGTACAATACTAAATTACTGGAATATCCCTTGAAACAGTTAATCGATTATCAGATAATTGCTGTTGATCAATAAATGGATTAATCTGCTTTTCATTTAAGCTGTAATAATATAGCACATGTTGGTGTGATTTAGCAGTTGTAACTCTTCAGAGAGACGGCTTCTAGTACGGTAACCACATGCCCACAAATGCATGTTGTGAAACAAACAGGAACCTATTCTGCACTCTATGAATGAATGCTCCTCTTTAGGTATTGGTGCTCACTCCCTTGTGACCCCCCCCTCTATTCTCTGGGGTGAGAGTGTACCTTCCGGTACAATGTCTACCACTGACATTGTGGGGATATTTTAGAGACTAGGAGCCATAGGTCAGGGGTGAGATGCCATAAATGGTGCCTATCCTATGAGACATGGTAGGTTGGTAGACAGACTAATTACAAGGCCCCTGTGACCTAACCTCTGCCCCCTGAGCTCTGTGTCATGTGACCATGAGAATGGAGCCCCTGAACACCCCCAACAAAAGCCACTGCATGTGGTTAGTTACCCAGCTTGTTTTTTTTTTGTTTTTTAAAAATTTTATCATGAAATGTTTTTACACTTTTTTCCCCCCAGAAGAGTGCCTTGGATCTTTTCTTTTTAAATTTTTTTTTGCATTCCCATGAACACTTTGTTGCTCTTAGATTTGACAGCTAATTTCTCTTTTCTGTTGTTCATTTTATCCTGTAACATTTATACTTCTGACATTGTTGTAAGCTCTCCATCTCTCACCTAACCATCTATGCTTGGTCAAGAAAGTGGAAAGGAGAAATGTTCAAATTTGTTCCAAATGTTTGGATTCTGTATTCAATTTGAGCTGCCACAATTAGTTGATTAATTGATTAGTTGATCGAAAGAAAATGAGTTGCCAACTATTTTGATAATCTATTGTTTCATTCATTTATAAAGCAAAATGTCAGACATTTGATGGCTCCAGCTTCTTAAATGTAAGAATTTGCTGCTTTTCCGGAGTCTTTCGGTTTTGCACTGTTGGTTGGACAAAAGAAGCAAATTGTCACTTTGGGCTGTGGGAAATTGTGATGATATTATTCGCAATTCATTCATAGACATTTAATAGAAGATTAAACTTGGAAAAAATGGACAGATTAATCAATAATGAAAATAGTCTTTAGTGGCAGCCCTATAATATGTATGAAAATGGTCCAATATAGCCTTTCAGCCCAGGACATCAGCTTCAGCAGGCTGTAGGATGGGCCTACACTGTGTGCAGGATGTGTGGAGATGACTCCAGAGGGATTCAAAGGCCTATTTAACACATTTCTACTCCCTTCTCATCCATGGTCAAACAGCAGTCTAGGGGACTGACCTTTGAACCCACTGACCTGCTAACTCTGCACGACCATAACTCCCACTTTTACTCAAGAAGGTGCTTATTATTCTTTCCAGGATGATTGCATTGGTTTCTAGGGTTTCTAACACTGTTTTGTAGATTGCTGCATGAAGGAGATTTGGCAGCTGAGGAGCATGCCAGACGCTGACCTTGTGTGACATTCCACAGATGCTTCTGTGTCTAACTCCTGAATGGTCAATGGCATGAACATCACATATGTTCAAAACAAACAAGTGATGGCTTGGTATTCATGGCTTTCATGTTCCAAGATGTACAATTCAGGTCCTTTGCAAACAAGCAAACTATTTGTGTATTTCATCTTTTGATGGCCATTTTCATACACATTTTACACAATATTATGCATGTTAAACGCTTGAAAGAATTAGTTGATTAGTTGATCAGTTTTGATTTCAGATGAATTTTTTTGAATTATTTATAAAGCAAAAACACCAAATGTTTGCTGTGCTCAGTTCCTTAAACGTGATGAGGTGTGGCTTTTCTCTGTTTTATATAATTGCAAATTTAATATTTCTGGGTTTTGGACAGTTGGTTGACGAGCAATTTTGGCTCTTGGAAATGGCGAACCACCAAATGATCAGTCACTTAAAGAGTCTACCATTTTGCCGGTGGCTCTTTGAGGCTGTGCTTGAATAAAATGCTAACTTCAGTGTGCTAACATAATCACAAGGACAGTGCTTAAATGTGTAATGTTAAGCATGTGTAATGTTTACCATGGTCACTATCTTAGTTTTGCATGTAAGCATTTGATAATTAGCACAAAACACAAGCTGAGGCTGATGTGAGTGTCATTAGTTTTGCATTTATTTTTTTTCATAAATCAAAGTAAAGTGGATAGCCATTTGAAGTTACAATTGAATTCATCCTGAAGGGGACATAAATGTGTGTACCGAATTTCATGGAAATCCATCCAATACTTTTCAATCAAAACCACAAATATGAACCTCATGGCAGAGTAGACATCAGGGGATCAATCAAAGTCATTGAGGTTCATCCTCGGGAACCACGAATAGCTGTAGAAAATAGTGCCATACCCATCCAGTAGATGTTGAAATACTTTACAGGATAATTACAAATGGATGCCCATTACAAAATTTCATGGCAACCCATACAGTTTCTAAAAAGGGGTGGATACACATTGTCATGCCTAGAGCTACAATGCTAACATGGATGAAATAATAAAGAGATTTATGGTTAAAGAAAATAACTGTTAGTCGCAGCCTTAAAACAAAACTACCATATTCATAACAAATCATTTTTCAGAAGTGATTATGAGACATGAAAGTGTGAGAATCGTGTGAGAAATAATCCACATATACTGGTCTTCATCTACATATTTTACATACTGTAAACACATTATACATGGCACATTTTATAGCATATATGATTCTTCCACATTACAGAAATGGTCAAATCAGAAATGATTTGTGTTTTGAATTACCCCCTCTCTCCTTCCCCCCACCTCTTTGTTCCCCCAGAGTCTGTTCATGCAAATTTTGTCCCTGCAGACAGACTCAGGATTCCATTATGTAAATTAATTGAAATGAAAATGTTATCAAAAGCAAATATTTAGGGAGTTACAGAAAGAGGAAGCGGTGAACAAGAGAAGAAACCAGATTGCCTAAATGTTGTCAGCTTAAATCGAAGAGAAGACAGGGGGGTAGGAAAGGGTGTGGCCCAGTCTATAGATGCTGTACATTCTGCTCAGGGGTTTGATCACTGAACCAGGAGGGCTGATCAGTCTTTACTCACACTAACCTACAGCAAGTATGTTTGCATGTGTTTTTGTCTGCAGGGTGACCTCTATAAGCACAGGATGCAGGTTTGTCCTTCTTGAGAGCTAATCCAGTGCACTTGTGCGCGTGTGTTTGCGAGTCTTCAATTTAAGACTCTCATATGTATGTGTGAGATGTGCTGCTCAGGTGTGAAGTGTTCTGCGGTTCCCAGCAGAATGAAAGCCACTACACACCCTTTATTGTTGGAGGATGGGAGGGGGAGGGGGGGGGGGGGTACTGAGGAAGAAGGAGAACAAGAAGAAAAGAGGGAATCAAAGAGGAAGAGAGGGTCATTGACGCTTCTGTTCATCTCATAGAGAATAGAAATCCTACATTTTGCATGGCCACACTAGCAGGAATACTTTCCTCACAGACTGTCCTTTCTCTCACTCTTTAGTTCACTTTTTTGATTTCTTTCTTTTACTTCTGCTCTTATTTCATTCTCCTTTCTGTCCGTCACAGATAATGGAGAGAGTCTGGGCTCTGACCCCATGCTCTTTGAGATGGAAGACGAAATTACTGTGCTAATATGCGCATATTTTGCCTTCTTTTGAATTACTCATCCCGAAATTATACTCTTCTTCACCCCACGTTTTGCTTAATTATTCATCTACTTGTGAAAAGATTTTGGAAAGTACTATGTTCAGGGAATCTGAACTGTAAGAAGACGGCGAGGGCTGCATCTGCTGACTATTCTCTCAATTGTTTGATCTGTGAAATCTCAGAGAATAGAAGAAGACCAGGAGTTTACATATTCAAGTGTTTTGTTTTTGAAAAATGGGTTTTGATTTACAATTTACAGGAAGCATATACTGTATAGGGTAAATAGTATTGGTCCAAGCACAGAACTTTATATATATATATATATATCTGTATATATACCAGACCTAATATGTGTGTGTGTGTGTGTGTGTGTGTGTGTGTGTGTGTGTGTGTGTGTGTGTGTGTGTGTGTGTGTAACGTTATCGTATTAATTACTCTTGGTGCCCCCAGTCTTGTTAGTCCTGGACAGCAATTAACCTGTTTTAATTCGAGTGGTGTTGCTGGGGGAGGGGAGACAACAACACCTTCAATTACAGAGAGAAGGTTATAATGAGAATGATTATTCTTCTATAGTACAGCTCTATAGCCGTTAGAGTTTACCATGTTACATTTAGCCTATATCAGATCTACGCCTAAGCAAATATTGACAGGCATGTTTAATCTACTTCCCAAATGACCTCGTTGGAGCATTATCTGTAGGGAGTCTTCTTATTATATTATTTTTGGTTTAGATTGAAATTAGGATAACATTAGGGTCAAGGTTAGACTTAACCCTGTGGAGAGAGAGGCCACTGTTGCTTGCATATGGTTTTTATTCAGTCTTGATCCCTCAATCACATATTTATGCCCATTATAAGGATCAATAGCTGCTCATTAACTGTGGCCGTGAAGCCAGTTTCATGCTTTGGTTGTGGCTCAAATCTTTAATTGAACCAAGTCTGACAAAAACAACAATAAGGGAAGAGGTCATCAAGAGGGCAGTTTGTCACTCATTTAGAAAACCTGCCTGAATGTTATAAGTGCCATTATCTAAAAAGGAAAGTTTGTGTTTTTTGAGATGAGGAACAGTTTCTCTTCTGCTTCACTTCACTCACCCAAAGGTCACTTCTATTGTTTTCATATAACTGTGGGTATCTGTGCGCGTGTGTGTTTGTGTGGAGATCCTCTCTATTTCTGATGCCACGTAATTGAGACATATGACCAGTGTTCTCTGTTCAATCCCCTAACTGAAATCAATTCACTAATTCAATACCTGATAGGCTGTTCAAATGCCACAGTGTTGACAGAAAAAGCTAATTTGACAAAGGCATACAATACTAATATTTACCTCACAAAAACGTATCATTGTAAGTCAACAATAATGATGGCGTCACATAATGAAACAATAGATTAATACTTTAAACATGTCGTCAACAAAGCAAACCACAAATTAATTAATCTAAGAAAGTAACAGCAAACCATTATCATACAGTTTTTGTTAGAAGATTTAGACAACGATTGTATAATAGATGTTTTATTTCAATATGAGGAATCTACACAAAAACATTAGTATTTGGAATCTGGTTACTTTTCAGAAATGAGGTAGATAGTGTGAGACATTTGTTGACAAAATTGTGCCTTATTCAGGATCAAAAACGCAGTGTGTATATATAATAATATGTCTTGTGTGTCTAGTTCTAATGTCAAATGGCCAGATGAAGTATGTGGCTTTGTGGGTTTCACCGAACTAAAACCCTTCACTATATAGCTTGGCAGCATCTCACAGCTGCACCAGAAATCCCGTCCCTCTTTTCCTCCTGTTGGCTGCCTCTTTCTGGCTTGTTTGCACTTCTAATTATTTGAGCTTGCCAGCTAACACGGCATAAACCTACCAGAGGACTGATGTGTTCGCAGGGTAACACCAGTCCAAATCTGCCACAGACATGAGAGAACAGCAACACACAACGGCCCTTCTTGCTGATGCACACAGAAAGCCTCAGAGTCGGAGGGTGCAGTGTGATGCACAGTATCTTCCAACTGCAGCGCATGTTTGTGTAAATTTGGACATTATTTAGTCCTCATGTTCTTTTATCATCAAGGACTGAAATTAAATATTTTAATACACAAAATTATTAGGTCAAGCATTTTCTATTTTGGTATTTTTTAGGAGTAATATTGTTGATTAGTTAAATAACAAAACCTTTGTGCATGTGTACAATATGTGAAGTGCAAGCATCCTTGTGATCAATTATATTGCTGTGCTAAATTTCTGCACTGCAATTACTAGCACTTGTTTATGTATACTCCATCATTCCTGGTTTGAAATTTTGTGTTTGTATTTTGTTTACCTACTTGTGGATGTTTGTGTATATGCACGTGTTTGTGTATGTCTGACTGCGTGTGTGTAAGAGTGTGTCTTGTCTCTGTCTCCGTGCAGCTCTCTCAGTGGGTGGTAACTGTTAAACTCTTCCATTTGGTGGGATTACTCCTCCAGTCAGTCCTGTGGGAGCAGCCATCAGCCCGTCATCTTTCAGAGGAACACTGTACCTTCTGATGCTTTAATCCCTTCTTCCCTCTCCTCCCCTCAACCTCTTAACCTCATCTCCCATTTTTTCTCCTCCCTCCCTTTTTGCTGGCGCTGTCAGCTCTCAGCTGAAGAGGCTGAAACTCGGTAGCCGCAGCAGTGGTTGTGTTAAAGGCTTTGATGTTACAGCTCTGCCTGATGAGTTCAATACCAAGATGCTACTGTTATGTATTCTTATGGAAGAAACTGTCAGCCAGGGTTATGAAGGTGTTAAATCTGAAAAAAAAACTCAAGAAAGAAAAGTATGTAATAATGATTTTTTTTTCATAGCATTGATTGTTGATCACAGTAGGTCACAAGGTGATTATAATTAATAACAATATACTTTATTTAGCGCCTTTCAAAACCAGAGTTACAAGGTGCTGTGCAATGCAACACAGAAGAAAATTAAAATGATAAATATAAAGTTAAACAGGAAATAAAAAATATTTAAAGCTTCACTATACCATGCATCAATATGACTCCATTGATCCACTACATTGACGTTTTTGTTCATTCTGGTAATTCATTTAATTCTTTAATCTTTTAAATCTTTTAACTGTGTCCAATTCTGTTTGTGGAAACCAGCGAGCTACTGAATGGGGTTAGATGATCCAAATTTGAGATGGCTGTGTGTTTCAGAGTGAATGATGTAATGAGACAAGCACAACTGGCGGAGAAGAAAAGGTCTAATTCTGTCTCTGCTGCTTGACCTGGAAACAACCCGTCTACAAAGATTTCTTAAATGAGCAGGAAGTGCACGAGAATGCATGTGTGTGTTGTGTATGATTTAAGTGGTAGAAGTTAGAGGGTGAGAAAAATAACATTTTGAATCCACGTAAGAACCTGCACCCATGCTAGTAGCAGTGTGAGGCCAGCACAACGGTGCTTTTCGTTGCAAATGCTAATGTCCGCTTGCTAACATGCTCTCAATGATAATGCTAAAAGGCTGTGGTGTGTGTACATTTTGTACATTTAGGTTGACCTATGATTCAATTAAAATACAGCAACACAACACACTGTTCCATGGCAATGTGGATGGCGATGTCAGTCTGTAAGTTCGGTCCATCACTTTGCTCCAGAATGAAAGATCTAAACAACTATTGGATGGATTGCTATTAAAGTCAGTACAGATGTTCATGGTCCACAGAGGATGAATCCTGGTGGCTTTGACGATCCCCTCACTGTTCCTCCAGTGCCACCACGAGGCTCGCATTTGTGATTTTGATTCAAATATCTTAACAACTTACATGTAAGCTTTGATGCTGGGAGTTAAATCTCTGTTCAGTCAGTGAAGATCATCACTGAAATAGACATTTAAAAACATTTATTGAGTTGAAATGTGGAAAATAAAAAAAAAATAAAAACATGATAATAATAATCTAATATGTGCATTTCAGAATTTTATATTTTAATTGTACAGAAATAAGGGGAATGATAGTAGAACTGCAATAGTGTGTGACCAGTAAACTGTATTTGTACTAATGTGTCCCAGGTTTGTGTTTCCAGCGAGGCTGAGTCACTGGGCTGTGCATTTCGCGCTCATGAGTTTGTGACAAGGTCAGGATGTTGTGTGGTGTGCGTGCAGCTCTGCTACAACCTTATCTGTCTTCACCCTAGGACGCCGTCCTCCATTCACACAAACACACGCATTCTAGTTCCTTTTGCTTCCATTCGTTGTTAATTTCTTTACAAATTAGATGAAGAGAGCGGAGATAAGCCAACATGAAAACTAAAGAGACATAGACTCTTCCCACAATCCCATGTGCGTGTATTCCAGATAATCATCTTTGAATGCAGCACCCAATTCATGCTGCTCCCTGTTTACATTGATGAGGATTATGATTGGTAAGTGTGATACGGTAGATTTACTCCACTCATTTGGAGGATACCGTCATGTATGGGGGACAGATACAGTAAGTCTTTATATCTGATACTGTGTCTTGCTGATTATATCTGACTTGCTGCGATGTTGGCTGTGCTTGCCAACACATGACTCTTCGTCAGCCCATATTCTCCATTATCTTTTCCTTTGCCATTTGTGGGTGTTTAAAGATACATTTTGTCTTCACCTTTGCTACATATAATTATTTTCCTCCCAGACTAGAGGCATTTAACAGATTAACATGTGGATACAGTTGACTTCTCTGCAGTAATTAGTCAAAATCCTCAGCTACTTGGTTTAGTACAAAGCCCCTACAGATAGATCATCATCTCTGCTGACTCTTGCAAGATGCTTTAAGTATGTTTTTTAATGCATTGTTTGTTACCTATTTTTTCTTTATCTCAACTCACACTGGGCACTATCTTAAACCCCTGCTGATCCTGAATTAAGGTCATGCTGACTGCGGCGCTGCTCTTTGGTTTCATCTTTCTGTTTATCTCAGCATAAGCTAGAAAAAGATATATACTGTACATGAGTTTGCACTGTTAACTGTATAGTGTCTGCAGGGCAAGAATTTCTCGTGCGTGTATTGTGTGTAAGGAACCAGCTGCAACTTCAGTGTGGCTGAACACTGTTGTTCACTATTGTGTTTGCCTGCTTACACTTTTCAGTGAGTACCTTAACAGTATGGACTGAAGTAGCTGTGTGAGCTTGTTTGTGCGTAGGAATTAGATTTTCATGTGGTTAGTGCTCTGTGCATGTGTCATTGATCAAATGTAATTTTGTTTTCTTTTTCTTTTAGTCATTGTTATCAGATTTAAACGCCCTGCACATCTAAATCACATCTAAAATCACCTCCGTGGGTTTACGAACCCACGGAGGTGATTTTAAAAATGCTGCCTGTTAGACATCATCTTCAAAGTTTTTGAATAATATCTCCACTACTCATGCATTTAACCCCAATTAAATGCATCTTTAGCATTCTTATCAGTATGTGCTGTAGGTCAAGTTAGCTCTTGTCATTCCCAGCGTTGCTCTGCTCACCTTCAGTCTGAGCACACGTCGAATCAGCCAGAATAATTAAAAACATGGATGCATGGGTCAGACAGGCCCACTGGCCTCGTGTCAACCAAAGATAAGTGCCGCTCTTTTCTTAGCGTCACCTCTTTAAATTCACACGGTTTTCTGGAGAAAACTGCCACTGACTTTCATGAATGAACTGAATGATGATTTCAATCTATTGGCAAAAGGCCCTTTAAATTAAACTTGTGGCAAATAAATTCAATGAAATACTGAATTCAAAACAACAGTTTGTAAGACTGCCTGGTAGATTAGTTGTGCATTATCTGCACCTTGTCAGTACTAGATCTGTCACTTCTCTTCCAATGGCAATGCTCAGGTAGTCTCAGATTTCTTCACTGTGCCCATAAGATTTCACTTCTCTGTGAGTATACATAATCTCTGGTGATTAGACACATTTTTGATGGAATTGAGCAGCTCAGATGTTTTTCTTCTGGGCTGAAAGTCATGTCTCTCTGTACTGTACAAGCATATTAAACCACATGAGTGTAGCAGTGGTTTAGGAGCAGTATTGAAAGAGTGACCAAAGTAAACAGTACAATATACAATGTTCCTGTTTCATATGCCCATTACCTGCAGTAATGAGCTTACCTCCGCCACATGAATATTAATTAGATTCATAGTTTTGGGCTAATGTTGCCCAGATGTGTGCTGTATGACCTTGCAATCTAAGGACAAGAATATACTGCCTCATTAGCAAAGGATAACATTAACTCGACTATTGACATGCTTGTTTTTTTGTCTATTTTCTCGAAGGGGCCATTAGGATCACCAGCCAAAATAAACATATTTGTCTTAAAAAAGCCATTGACACTTTAAAGTGAGTGAGTCAAGCATGGGCTTGAGTCCTATACAACCCTGTTTGCATGTATGATTTCTGTGTGTAGGTGAATTTGTAGGGTCGAGGGGCCATAGAGAAGGCTGGGTCCATGTATGATCAACTTCTTGTTACTACCATCCCAAGCTGTCCATCACGGCATTGCATCTGATGCATGTCGTTGTCTCTTTCTGTCAATCATGAGGGGCTGCAGTCTAACACCTGATGCCCACTTATTTTACAGGTTGAGGGTCTGTCAATCACATCTGGTGTCATTATTAATGAGTGCAGTTGTGTCTGTCCGTATACCTGTCCAATTTATTTTTCTGTCTGAAGTGTGCCCATGTGTCTGTGTGCATTCAACACATGCCTTTGTGTGCATACCACCGTGCATGTGCATTAATAGTGGTGTCCCATGCTAATGGAAATTGTAATAGCTCTAGGGATATAGGGATTAGCCGATATGACCCTAAACTGTGGAACTAGCAACTGTTAGCTGCTGTGACTGTAAGAGAGAGTAGTAGGCCAGAAGGGATACTATTGTGGCCCAGCAGTACATACATTATTCATTAGCTGTACTTGCATGGCTGGTGATAATGATTTTATCAAATCTGGCAAGGTGGGTGGTTGGGTGTGGGGAAACTGGCATTCTGAAAGTGTGTACCGGTATGTGCATATCTTTTTTCGTCAGTTTTCCAATACAGTATGTTTATGAATTTCAATACAATATGTTTAGCAAGAGAGATGGCGGCAGGCATGAAATGGAAAACCAATCCCATCCCTTCAGCTCTTAACTGATATTTCCACCCCTCCACCCCCTGCATACACACATTGCGATAAGGTCTGATAAGGATTGAAAGTCTATTGTGCTGAAAGGCCAGCTCAGGTGTGCAGGAAGACAGGAGAACAAATCCGGGTGCACTGGTAGCGCTGCTACCAAACACTCTGTTTACACAACAGGAGATTCGACAGGTGAAAGGCCTTTGATATTAATTTACTCCTTGCCATCCTAACTGCCGACTGCATAGGTCGATCAAACAGAGAGCCTATTCATGGTACAGAAAGAGCACACCCAATGATGATTGCAGACAGAGCAACACAAGCAAACAAAAGAAACCGCTGCCATCAGTGGCGTAAATTAGGGACGACGGGCCCCAGTGCACGCAATTAAGACAGGGCCTAGTGCTTGCTAGTTACTATGAAGCACAGACACAGACACACACACAGACACACACACACACACACACACACACACACACACACACACACACACACACACAC
>JBBPCS010058831.1:0-17878 GCA_037974645.1 Hollardia meadi
CTGTGAACAACTATGTCTCATCATTTTCTCCTGTCAAGCATGGTGTGCCTCAGGGGGCAGTCTTGGGACCAATTTTACTTTCTCTTGACCTGCTTCTCCTTGGGCCCATCATTCAGAGACATGGCGCTTCCTTCCATTTTTATGCTGATGACACGCAGATTTATCTGACCGTTAGACCCACAGACCCTTACATGCTGAGTACACTTAACGACTGCCTTAACGATGTCAAAGACTGGATGGCAAAAAACTTTCTTCAGCTGAACTCAAACAAAATCGAGGTCCTTTTCATTGGGTCCCAGCACATGGCAAAGCAAATTCTGCCATCTGCTGGTTCCCTAGTGGCACTTATCAAGCCTGTTGCAAAGAATCTTGGTGTTTTATTTGACAGTAATTTAAACTTTGAGCAGCACACCACAAAACTTGTGCAATCTTGTTTTTATCATCTTAGAAATATTTCAAAAATACGATAAATTTTAACTTTAAAAGACACCGAGACCATTTTACATGCTTTTATCTCATCATGGCTGGATTATTGCAACAGCCTTTTTACTTGCCTGAACCAAAAATCTATTGCTTGTATTCAGAATGTACAGAACTCAGCTGCCAGGCTTTTAACTAGAGCAAAGAGACGTGATCGCATCACTCCTGTTTTAGCCTCTTTACACTGGCTCCCAGTATGTTTTAGAATTGATTTTAAGATCTTACTGATTACTTTTAAGGCCCTTCATGGCCTCTCTCCCAGCTACATCTCGGACTCTGAGATCCTCGAGCAGAGGTCTTTTGTCTGTTGCAGAGTCTAGGCTGAAAACTAGAGGGGACAGAGCATTTGCAGTCAGAGCCCTGAGGCTCTGGAACGATCTGCCAGAGGAAATCAGGTCAGCTAACTCAGTGATCTCTTTTAAGTCCCTTCTTAAAACATACTTTTATCAGAGAGCCTTTCATGATTTTATCTGTGTTTTAATGTTTCCTGAATTTGTTTTTATAATATGTTTTATCTTTTCTTATGTCTTCCTACATTGGTTTTACTCATATTGTTTCTATCTGTTGTTGGTTGTAGAATATGGTCAAGACCTGCTCTGTTTTGAAAAGTGCTCTATAAATAAAGTTATTATTATTATTATTATTATTATTATTATTATTATTATTATTATTATTATATTATGGTCCGACTTGATGCAAGCCAATATTTGCCTTACTATTTATAGAAATGCACACGCAAAAGCATTTCGAGCCCTCAATGCAGTAAAATCTGGCCTCAATGTGGGTTTTTTTCTTTTCACTCTATGGCCACTCCCAAGCTCCGTAGAAAATTTTACCGCATTAAAAATAAGCCCAAAACAAAATAACACATCAGTGTTTTAACTTCACTGGATTGCCCGCAAACATGTTGGGAAATAACAGAGCGAGGAAAGTACTTAAAAAAAAAAAAAAAAAAAAAGATGCAATATTGTCAGTGCTGTACAAGATGGTGCTTTAGATGAGATGAGCTTCATCTGAGAATGGACCAATAAACATTACGTCCCAGACATTCTCTCACCAGGGAGATAAGGGGTGAGGTCAGCAAAGGACAAAGAAAAGACTGTATTCTGTCATTCAAAAAGATAGAGAGAGAAAGGGGCCTTGGACTTGACTTCATACTTTATGTTACTGACAAACAAAATATAAGGTTTTTCTGGCCTAGTAGGTTTAGTTCCTGTAAGATAAAATAAAACATTAAACACCATGTGGTATGAAACATTTGTGTCTGAATAAAGAAAAAAACTGGGCAATGAAGTTAGATCTCCCCAAAATGTGTTGATCCACTCCATTATAGTATATTTGTCAACAAATATTTTCATAGTAGGTTACTTTTTTATAGTCACCACAAACAATCTCACTGAGTATAAATGAAAGAAGGGATAAGCAGCAAATGGCTAGATGGATGGATGGATGGATTCTTCTTTGGAGCTGAACCTTATGTTCTCTGTAGAATGCTCCTGCATACCTGGAAAAAACTCTTTTAGAGAAATGTAACAAACTTACATCAGTGAACAAAACTGTTATAAACTTGCATTAAATTACCATGTTCATTTTCAACATTTACTCATAGAACTGAAATAATTTCTTAACATTGGGAAATCTGTTTTCAAGTTTGAACACTCTAATCAGGTGATGCATATTTAGTGAAAAATAAACAATGGATGTCAATTGCCAATGTTTTTATCAACAGTAAAATTATATTTTACACTAGAAATACATTTTGTTTTGTTATTTTTCAATAAACTTTGTTGCGTGGTCTAGTAATGTGCCTCTCCAGGCAGCATGCTCCAACACATGCTCTCGCGGGGGTAAGGACGCGCGCACGTGAACTACCATGCGGGACAAGCGCTGTAGGGAAGACCATCCGTGTAAAACTGGCGGGGGGGAGATTCAGTTGTAAACAAAACAGGCTACTGTAAGACAGGCACAAACGACGCATACATTTCCAATGTCACTGAGTTGAGTATTTACCACATTATGATAGAAATATTTAAACGACCATTATTTCAGTTCTAAATAGTTAGGCAGTTCTGTATGGCATTAATGTCGGACGAAGTTGAAATTAAAGACATTTCTGTAAGTTGCAAAAATAAGATAGAATTTACTTTTTTTATTGAAGATAGTGTTTTAAATCATTGTATGTTCACCGCCACAGAAAGAGATAAAGAAAGTTTTGTTTTTGCATTTGGCAAATTCATTTTAGTACCCCGTGTTCTTTCGCAATGGTACATCTGAACTCTGTAACCGGTCCCTTGAGTGGCGTCAAGCGGCCACACGGAGGCCGGAAGTGTCGCTATTTTTGTGATCGGTAATAAAAGTACTAAATTTGAATAATGTAAAGAAATGTGTGTTGATTTGGGAACATCGTATTTGAAATATGGCGTAATAGAAAATAGGATTGGTAAAATAATGTGGATTATTTAATTGCACTTTTTGTATCAATTTACAGAAACACTTGTATACAGTTGTTGGTCATTGTTGCCTTTTATAAACAGTATATTTTTTATGTAACTGCACAAGTAGTTTCTATTTTTCTTATTTATTTTTTCACTTTCCCCTTCTTGTGTAATAGTACTATGTTTATCAAACCAGCAGGGGTTCCACACTTATGGTTAGCATGAGCTCCACGTCGTGGCCTGTCAATTGATCCAAACAGTGTGAGCATAAGAATCAAAGTTTAGGCCGTGCAGAAAAGCCGATTAAAACCTGTGTGGGTTAACTTCTGTGTCTCAGAAGACACACACGACACTGTTTTATTCTGAGCACCATGACCGGAAAGTGGCTTTTGTATTGTAGGGAAATTTACTCATCTTTTCCTCAGTTTACCCTCCTCAGAGGAGGCCCCTCCCCCTTTTAACCTACATTGCTGAAGCAGTTTCTTTCCTGTTTACGTCATTCAAATTTAGGAAAGTGAGGAATCGCACGGACACTGTTCATATTGACAACATGTGGACATTCTCTATTTAATGTAGGGACGTATGGATACAATTGGTGGTGACAACTGGCGGAGACGCACGAGGAGCGCGCGAGCCTACCGCAGACAAACCGGAGCACGAGCTGACGAGTCCAATGTGCTGCGGTGTCTCAGCGTGGGAAACACGGAAGAAGACCATGACATGAAGGGAGACGCGGGCCTCTTCAAGCAGGACAACCTGGGGCTAAGGGTCATGGCGCCCCGCTACAGCCTGCTGCGGGAGGTGGGAAGGGGCACATACGGAGTTGTGTACGAAGCGGTGGCCCGAAGGTCCGGTGCTAAAGTTGCCGTGAAGAAACTGCGATGCGACGCGCCGGAAAATGTGGAGCTCGCCCTGCAGGAGTTCTGGGCACTGGCGAGTCTGGAGAAACGGCATCAAAATGTGGTGCATCTTGAAGAGTGTGTGCTGCAGAAGAACGGTATGGCCCAGAAAATGAGTCATGGGAACAAACGGTCCAAACAGTACCTGCGTCTGGTGGAGACCTCACTCAAAGGTGAGGCTCTTTAGCTCTCCTACGTTAGCTGTTTGAGCTGAGTCACGTAAGTAAACTTTGAGATAAGAGTAAAATAAGTGCTGCTACTTAGTTTAGATTAATGCCGGATTGAAAAGAAATCACCTTAACTTCCGAAAGTGGTATAATATAGCAGTTTGTTTTGGGGGCATCTGATATATCCACCCTTAAATTACATTGCAAGATTTGTTAATGTAGTCTTGACTTATCCAAAACAGGAAGTAGTTCCTCAGTTTTGGGCACTGGTTTACTGTTAATGGTCATAATGGGGCAAAAGAAAATTATTACTAGGGTGAGGTAAGCGTTACTGTGAGTGTCTCACGCAGTTACATCATCAGTTACTGGTCATTTGATTTAGCTAGCCCAGATGAGTAGGTTGTTTTGCTTTATGTTTTGTCATGTCTTGTGTTGACCTGTAGCTTGATTTCATTGGCTCAAAAGAAAAAAAAATGCTTGTAAGGTTTACCTTTTATTGCTAGCTTTGTCTTACTAAATTTACCTTCCAGTAGAATCGTTGTTGTCGCCATGACACAGGCTCGCTGGGGGATGGGTAGATTTTGTGAGGGAGCTCCCAAGGCTTAGACTCACTAAAATGGAGTCTGCTGTGTTGGCTGCAGGCACAGAGGTATTTTGCACACGTATTCCGTTGACAGTCATTGCACTTTTGCCAAATCCATCACACCAACCTCCTGATCTTGTTGTGAAACACAGAATGGTGTATCTCAACTCTCACTCCAAACCACCAATAAGTGTCCAGTTGTGTGCAGTTATATCTCTTTCATAGTAGGGGGGTACTTGATCTGTTTGAAGCAATTTGAAATATGCATCTCATTTAATGACCTGTATGGAGCTCTGGCAACATAAGCAGACATTCTATGAATAATGGATACAGCTCTCAATTTTTTTGTCTTACAGTTGGTCATTGATGATGAATTCCTGACTCCAACCTTCAGTCTGACCAGCTGAAAATATAAAATGTATGCCAAGGCACGTTAGAGATACTCAGCCTGTTGAAATTAAGATAAATACCACCACACAATCTTTTTAAGAAATACCTTTTATAAGGAAAGGCAGGGCAGATGGGAGTCAGTCTGATAGTTAGCGATTTGCAAATTTACCTGTTGGATGGTTACACTTATTCATATACAAACACATGAAAAGGCCACAAAAATAAATCAAATACATTTTATCTGTAGCTAGTGGTCTTATGTATTTTCTCAGTGACATGCCAAAATAATTGATCTTTTATTAAGATATGTTATGGTTTTTAGCAAAATTTGCATTTGTTTCTTTACACATGTAACTCCTTGGAGTAGTGTGTATCATTGCATCACTGTGTAAACGACTGGTGTGCGTCCATTACAGGTGAGAGGGTGCTCGGTCCTCCAGAGGAGCCGTGTTACCTCTGGTTCGTCATGGAGTTCTGCGAAGGCGGTGACCTCAACCAGTTCATCCTGTCTCGGCGGCCCGACTCGCGAACAAATAACAGCTTCATGCTCCAGCTGACCAGTGCCGTCGCTTTCCTGCATGAAAACAACATTGTCCACAGAGACCTCAAACCTGACAACATCCTCATCTCTGAGAAGTCAGGGACTCCAGTCCTCAAGGTGGCCGACTTTGGCCTGAGTAAAGTTTGCGCAGGTTTAGGAGACACCAGTGAAGGCAAAGTTGGGGAGGACAAGAACAAAAATGTCAATGTCAACAAGTTTTGGTTGTCATCGGCTTGCGGCTCGGACTTCTTTATGGCTCCCGAGGTGTGGGAGGGCCACTACACAGCCAAGGCTGACATATTTGCCCTAGGCATCATCATCTGGGCCATGTTGGAAAGAATTACTTTCATTGATGCTGAATCTAAACGGGAGCTGCTGGGTACATATGTGAGACAAGGAGCGGACATTGTTCCCGTGGGTGAGGCACTGCTAGAGAACCCAAAGATGGTACTGAATATCCCACAGAAACGTAGGTCATGCATGTCTGACGGAGTGAGGAAGCTGCTGCAGGACATGCTCGCCGTTAACCCTCAGGACCGGCCCAATGCTTTCGAGCTGCAGGCCAGAATGGACCAGGTTATGTGTGCTGCATGACCCTCAACCAGATTGTTTTGCAGGTACTTATGACCTTTTCTTCATATAAACAGCCCTTTAGCCTTTTTAATGTGCTGTCTTGTTTATGAATGACAGTGTTTCCATTGCCCTCCCTAGCCCCACTAACGATTATTTTCATTATCAATTAATCTGCTGATTATTATCACAATTAATAGTCTATGAAATGTCGAAAGTTTGTATAAAAAATTCTCATCACAATTCCCAGGCACAAAGTAACATCTTCAAATTGCGTCTTTTGTCCAACCAACAGTCCAAAACCCAAAGACTCTTCATTTACTGTCGTAACTGACAAAGAAAAGCAGCAAATCCTTACATGTATGAAGCTGGAACCAGCAAATATTTGACATTTTTTGCTTGAAAAATGACTGAAACTGATTAACCCATTATTACAATAGTTGGCGACTAATTATCTTTCGATCGATTATTCAACTAATCATGGCAGCTCTAATGTGGCCCACAGTGACTAAAGAGCAATACAGCTGAAATACCTACAGCTGCTGTTTTTAATGTAATATGTAACTTATTGTCTCTAAGTTACAGTTACTTGTAATTTGTAAGTATCCAGCGGGGATGTCAGAAATGCCCTCCCCCCGCACCTTTTTAACATTGGAATGTGGAGGACTGTGTCCAACAATTTCTGTCACTTTCTTAAGGGCCTCAAGTGCTCCTTTTTTTTAGTCAGTCATTTTCTTTAGGTAAAAAGAGGACAGCTACATTCAGGGAATGGGACACGTCTTCTAAGGAATTGTCTTTTAGTGTGCCTTTGCCAAGGTCGAATGTCTGTGCCATGTTGTTGCCTTCAGTGGTTTTTAGTTCTGATGCAAGTTTAATAATGGCTTAAGAAACAGTTGTGAGGTGTTTAAATGCTCCACAATTATGCCAGAATCTTTGTCCCGTGATCTGTTCAGGCCTGTATTTTGATGACTCAACCAGATGCAGTGAATGACATTTGCAGTGTGAGGTGTTGTGACATGTTCAATGGAGTTTACTTACGTATACAAGTGAATGGTTAAGAGTGAAGGTGGGGTTGCTTTTGCCCAGGGCTAGGGTTGCAACAGTATGAGGTTGTCAACGTACAATATAGGGTTGTCACGATACCAGAATCTAAAACTTCAATACAATACTAGAATAAAAAAAACCCAATACTTCTCAACCTACCCAACCCTACTAGACACAGTGCTGATACAGGAAAGTCATTTAACACATAACCTTTGTAATAATGTTAATATCTGTGCAGCCTTGGGCTAAATTCTGATTGTGGGTTTGTTTTTTTAATAGCTTCAGTACTTTTGATATGGTAAAATGCAGATATTGTATTGTTTTTCATTACATGATATTGATGAAGTATCAATACTTAAATATTTTTGACAACCCTACTACAATAACTATCTTATAAAATATAAATATCACAGTTTCACTGCATCAGTATACAGTATTACACTATTATTGCCCCTTAAAAGAATGAAAACTTTCTTATTTTACAAGATATGTCCTACACACCCTCAATTTTTTTACTACGCTATACTATGAAGCTGGTATATTGTTAGAGCTGTGACAATTAGTTGCCAACTATTTTAAGAATTGGTTAATTGTTTCAATCCCAGCTCTCATTGTAAATTGCTTTGAGTGGTTGGTCAGTAGAGCTTCAATGATTAGTCGATCGAAAAGAACATCAGTTGCCAATGATTTTGATAATGGATTAATTGTTTCAGTCATTTTTCTACCAAAAATGTCAAACTTTTGCTGGTTCCAGCTTCTTCAGTGCAAGAATTTGCCGTTTTTCTTTGTCGTTTGTGATGGTAAATGAAGAGTCTTTGGGTTTTGGACTGTTGTGGTTTGACCAAAAAAAGCAATTTGAGGATGTCACTTTTAGCTCTGGGAAATTGAGATGAGCATTTTTCACAATTTCTGGTCATTTTGTAGAAGATTAATTGTGAAAATAATCATCAGATTAATTGATAAAAGAAATAATTGTTTGTTGCAGCTCTATATACCGTTGCAACTCTTCCCAGTGCACATATTTAGTAAGTCTAGGGATTGCCCTCTGTGTATGGGCTCTTGTTCGGTCAGTCATCTTGCCTGAATAAACGTGTGTGTGTGTGTTTGTTGCACTGGAGCTAACCAGGACATCTCTTATGAAACCAAAGCCTCATCCTCATCCTCCCCCTGCCCCCAGGGCCACAGATCCATCAGCACACATGTCTGTGTTTTAAAAAGGTCAACTGAGCGCATTGGCTCCTTCTCTGGTTTTGTTGCCTCGTGTTTTTACTTATGAGCTGCTTGTTTCTGTGAGAGTGAAAGACATTGTATCATACATTTTGCCTTTGTTTGCTTTATGTCATGTGCCTGGCTCTTGTAGGGGGATGGGAAGGAGTGCATATTATGTGAGCAGGGTGAGGGTAGGAGCTGCAAACGTCCTAGCTGACCCTCACTCTCCTGCTCTGCTTGCTGCCTGTCAGTCTGCTGAACCTGAACCCCCACCACCCAGTTATCCTTTTCTCCATCCCCCAATCAGCTCCCCGCATGTTAATCAAACACTGAACAAGACATTGTCTTGTAAGTATGTTAATGACTTCAGAAAGCTTAACTGCGCAGGGATATTTACATGGTACATCTGTTGTGCTGTGTCAACTCACCGTAATTGGTAACACTTGCTGTCATGTCTTTACAAACAGATGCAAACAAGTCTTGAGCAGCATCTGAAAGCGTGGATAATCCTGAGCTACACTGTTGAATTACAGTGTTGACAAATCTCTTTATGCTCTTTTTACAAACAGCAATGTATATAATATCAGGCTTCTTACTTTTAGCCAATGTGACCATCACTTACATCAGTAGAAATGACATTGCTGGCAGAAGATTAGTTTTAATTTAATGTTAATTCTGTGAGTAACATGACAAATGATTTTTACTCTGCCAAATATTTGTTAAAGTTGTATAAAAAATGCTATGTCCTTGCAGTTCAAGAAGACCAACATGCTGGTGTAGTGTTTCTGCCCTCTCAGCCAACAACTGATTACAGATAGTTAGGTGTAAGTGTAGTTACTTACAAATGTATAAAGGTAAAGTAGATTTGATTCGGTTTTCCAAAGGATTAAACAGATTCAAGTTTGCACCTAGCACCTCATTCCCCAGTGACATCACGCAGGTCGTGACTCGTAATTAATGGAAAGTTATGATTGACCAACATGAAGTCTATCGTAGTCTACCATAAGAATTTATGACTCAATATTTGCCTATTATGACACAGTGAACATTTGAACAGACAAAAATATTGTGCAGTATGAGTGTGCGTGTTTTGATACGACTTAAATGCCACAGAGGAGCTCCTTTTCTCGGATCTATATCTATTGATCTATATATTCCTTTGCCTCTTTTTCGGTGCAGCTGACGCAACGCTGCCTTCCTTCGAATACTGATTTGGACATTGATTACCTTGCCAATGGTAGAAGCCTCGCAGCATTCTAGTCAGCCCTAGTTTGTCCTCAGCCAAAGATTGTGTGTGCGGGAAGATCCTCTATTCTGTATCACCGCTGTATAATCAGATGCCTGACTTCCACTGCATGGCCTGGCTCATCTTGACTCACTTTTGCTACCAGGTACTTTTCTCGATTTTGTGTTCCACTGCACAAGAACCCCCTCAATATACAGTAGGTGGGATTCTTAACTGGTTATTACAGCAAGGCTGTGTGAAACTACCCTGACATTAGCTTCAACATGACACAAACACAGGAATAAATGGAGGATGTAGAAAGGATGGTGATGATTCTCAGCATGTTGGCGTTTGTCACGACAAGGAAACAAACTTTGTTTCAGAAAAGGCTGCAGGCAGAAAGAATAAAGACGGCTAAAAAAACAGGAGCATTTGGGAAATCCTACATCAGAGCACAGATGACTCTGGGGCCGTTTTCATCTGGTATTAAAATCCGATCTGAGTGATCCGATCACAAGTGGACAGGTCTGAGAAGGGTGTTCTCACGTGGCAGCAGAATGTGTCTCCAAATGCGTCTTGAGTGACCACTTGTGATCTCACTTCCCCGCGCTATATGCAAATAACCACGTACATCATTTCCGTTTGCAAAGACCAAATGCGTTGTTGTTTTTAACCGGCTGGAGGCAGCAGTGCACTTCCCGTGCCTAGTGTTCCAGGTAGATCTCATCGCCCAAGATGTTCAACACACTCGTAATTTATCTCTATGGGCTTTTGGACATTTTCAGACTTCTTGGACAAAGCCAGCTTACGCGATTTCAGAACCAACTGGAGATGAGAAAAAGGAGGAACAGAAGGAGAGCTGAATGCGCGAATGAGGACGTACTTCCGCTCATACAGAGGACGTTAGTTGAGTAAGCGGTCCTTCATTGTGGCCCAGGACACATACCGTACACACTGCTATAAGAATGTGGCCACATGTGGCCTAGACCACCTCCGAATGTGGTCTGAGTGATCGGATCTCAATGCGTCCTCAATGCGTCCTGGGTGCATTCACACCTGTACTTAGAGCTGTCCACTTGTGATCGGATAACTCAGATCGGATTTTACTACCAGGTGAAAACGGGGTCTCTGGTTGCTCCATGTCACAAAAGTGACAATTGTCTCTGACCAATCATTGGACTGTTTTAATTCCACCTTTTAGTGTCAGCTGTGTTCGCTAGCCTGAGGTGACACCAAAAAAGCAACCGGGTACTATCCACAATCTTTGCCAATGGAAAACCAAAGAACAGTTCCAAACGAGCCAAGTCAAGCCATACTGTACCACATTCTCCCACTTACTCTTTCATTCCTATCATATCAATAATTTAAGCTGATAAATCTTTATACTTTTCAACCAGAGCCTTCGCTATTTGGATTGAGTAGCATCTGAATCTGTCAGCCAAATTTTCCATGCTACATAAAATCAACATGTCATCATGGGACATCAAAACATGTTGTCCCAAAAGGCTGCGGGATAAAGCTCTAAATCCCTGCCCAAACCTTTTTTAAGTCAGTTATTGAACAGAGTACATTGGTACAGACTGTATCTGTGCCAAGCCAAGCGGCTGCACATCTCAAAACACACCAGTCCCCATCACATTGTGCTGCAGGTCAGATTTAACAAAGGCTTGTTTGTGCTGCAGGATTCACCAGAGGCTCTGGCTCCTCACTGCAGCACAACGGCTAATGATAATCCTCAACACAGTGGTTTACAGACTGACATACTGTCAGACATATTAGCTGTATTGGTGTGAGGCGGAGTGCAGGAGCTCCCAGGATATTTGGAAGTGTTTGTGGCCCTGGAGTCAGCTGCCCTGTCAGTGTGATTGACAGCAGGCCTGTGACCTCAGTAAAAACCTGTCCCAGATCAGCTCAGGCTTCAGTTACACCATGCTGAATACATGCTTTTATCATGTCAGCTTTACTCTTTGTTGCTACAGTTTAAAGTATCCATATTCATTCAGTTATTTTGGCATACCCGATTAGATGTTTGTATCTGTGCTGCTGTTATGAATCAGCAAGCGCGTGCTCCAGGCAAGGCACTCTGCAGTAGGCATTGCTGTGAAAGAGTCGGAGACAGATTGCTGCACTGACTCAGCACATCTGTGTGTTTACAGGCTGCTGCAAATATGTCGTCACTGCTGCACAGTGTTTCAAAGTTCAAATCAGGTTGCTGGAACATTAGTAGGGTCTCTTCAGTAGTGTTGGGTGATGTTTCAGTTGGTGATCGATCTTGAAGGTGTCCACAATCGGTTTTATAGGTAAATCGTGGAAATCATGATATTTAATATCCTCTTCTTTCTGTTTCCAAGCTTCCCATGACATCATTGACTAGCAGATCTGTGTTATGTAAACACACCAATAGAGTGATGCAGCCAACTATGCTTATTGGACAAACTACTTCTTGTGGCTTCTTTGGGTGACGTACTGTAAATAATGCAACGCGAGTTATAGCTAGCGGAGGAGGAGCTTGTGCCAAAAAATGCATGTCTTTGTGTGTCTTTAATGCAATGTTGTGTTTCAATGCTGCAAATGGAGAAGTGTTGGCTATTTTAAGTCTGGTTATTAGTCTACAGGGTATTTCAAAATTGAGAAAAAAACATGGCATTTTTGATCATGATTGAGATTAAATAGATTGTGATGTTATTTTTTGGGCCAGATCCAATGTTCCAGCTTTCTCTATGACACACACACACACACACACACACACACACACACACACTTTTCAGGCTGTGTGAAGCAGAAAGCTGTTAAATCCTCCAGGGGGTTCAGTGTCTCCTGAAATAGTTTATAATAGAGCTGTTGACAGATGTTCTGTTAACAAATAAAGACCTATAGGAGGAGCAGCATTATACTGTAAGGTTGTCAAAAGTATCCATATTTAAACACTTTTTTCATACCACATGTTTAAGACGTTTAAGATTCTGTATTTTATAGTATTAAAAGTACCAAACCTCAGATTTTCAACACAAGGCTGCACAGATTTTTTACATTGCACATTGTTCAATGACTTTTTCCTGTGTACTGGTTATTTCAAAAAAGATCCTATTTTGTGTGCTCAGGGAATTTTGTTTTCTTTTGAACGAGTTACAGTTATTTTTTAAAATACTAGTATTGTATCGAAGTTTAAAATTCTGGTATCACAGGTAATCAGACAAGAACATTATTATACTGTAATATTTGAGATTGAGATGGTTTTAAAGAGATCAAATAAATTGGTGACAAATACAAACGGGTAAAGCACCACTTACAGCTAATACAGGTTAATATGGCTATTGCTCCCTGTTTCTTAGAGCCTGAGCAGTAATGAGGCTACAGAGAATGGTGCTGCAGGAAAAGGCCAGAGGATCACTAAACTCAAAAGTTTTTATCCTCTGTGTAACAAGAGTGCGCTCAGCACATTTCATGCTATTTGTCCATTAGATTATCAAAGATCCTGTTAGCAAAACTGAAATGTTTTGCTAACAGGATCATGCCAGTGATAGTGTAGTAATGATTAATGTACTTAGTGATTGGAGATTAAATATTGCTGTCACAATTTAGTGACCCAAAGGTCACTATCTAAAGTGATGATCACCATTGTAGTTGTAAGATTTATTTCTTTGAGTTGTAGCAGAAATGCATTTTTATTTATCAAACAATATAAAGTCTGTCTACATTACATTTTTTATTATGTCATTGTGTCTGAAATGGGGAAAAAACATCTGAAGAGCTTGGCATTTATTTTCGACATTTGTTGATCATTTGTTTGGCCTAATGATATCTAAAAATATTAATAATGTACATCTAAATTTCCTAAATCCCACAGTGATGTTTTCAATTCGCTCATTCTGTAACACTGCAAAACTGAAAGAGATTCAACTTAATGTTATGTAAGACAGTAGGGCTGCGACAAACGACTACTACTTTATCGAATAATTTGCAAATTACTGTAACGATTAATCAGTGAATCTTGGCAACTAATTTTCTTTCGATTGACTAGTTGATTAATTGACTAATTGTTGCAGCTCTATAAGGCTCAGAAAGGCAACAAATCTTTGCCTCAGAGAAGGTAAAACAAGGACATTCTTTTAGAAAATTAGCCCAATTCAATGAATAATCAGTTATCAAAATGGTTGAGAAAATCCTCATAGTTGAGTTGATATTTCTTGTGCACATGTAGAAATTTTGGCCTGATGGTGGTGCTGGAGGAAAGGTCGAGGGTCACCAGAAACGTTAACCTCGGGGCCATTAATGTCCATCTGGACAGTAGACGTTTTGATGTGACACTCTGAACCAAATGCTGCCCAGCGCATCTAGCTTAATTCATAATGACACAAGCTGTTTACAGATTACAGGTACGGTGTTTATATGCACACCAAAAATGGGTTAGTCAGGAAAATCATCAGGTAATGGGGCAACACGTTTACATCTGCCGTAGTAACCCAGAGACTTGAATCAGCAACACTCCAGCTGGGAGCCTGTTACTCTCTATTCCAGGCTACCATGTCTCTCGAATGTACTCTGTAAACTGTCAAAAGTTTTGTGCTTGTTGCTGTTGATTCACTTAAAAAAAACCCAAAAAACTCTTTAAATGTAATTTGTCTTGTGTTTCTCTGCAGACTTGTATCTCCACCTGGAGCTGCAGACATCCTGGAGGGGTCTCCCTGTTTTAACCTGAAGACTGTGAAGATGAGGGAGACGCACAGGAAAGCGGCTAATCCTGACGTTTGGATGCTGAAATCGAATTTTGTCGTTCTTGATCTTGATTACAGTGAAGTCATTCTGCCAGTTCTGATAGAGAATGTTTGCCTTGCCCTGAAGAATATGATAAAGCAAGAAACATTTCTACCGCTGCTCAGTGGGAACCTTGATTATACTGACATAGCCATACCTCCATCAAAGAACAGAGGTCTGGAGAAATTCCCATCAGGTGGTGACACTGTGCCAAGGACAGTGCAGTGATTGACTCTTAGTTAATATATGTGTGTTCCCAGGGTTGATCGGCTCCAGTTTCTGGCACTTTGATAATAATTAATGAAAATACTGTGACATCAGATCACACTACTGCTGAAAAACTCTCGCTTCATGCGGTGGAGTTTCTGGTATTTTGTCTAAAACTTAAATGAAGTCTGGTCTTTTGTCAGATGTTTTACTTTGCTGACAGTCATGATTGTGTGCCACATGCTTACCTGTCTTGTGTTGGTGTATTCGCTGCTGTTCCAACAGCCGTCTCTTGGACATCATTGCCACCATGTGTTGTCCCAGTGAGATTTGACAGGCAGAAAACGGTGTCACACCCATTTTTCTGTTGGTGGCTTTAAATTTCTCCAGACATCTGTTGGTTTACACTGAGGTATGCTATTAAGAGTCATGATTGGTTATTAGGAGTGGGTCATGTGTGTAAAATCCGATGTCATGGTATATGTCATTTTATGTGTCCATAGTGATATATTTCATGAAAACTCAATTGAGACCGTTTTGGCTAATCCAGTAAATGAGATAGTAAAATGAAATATCCTGTAAATTCAGTACTGTCATTAAAGCAGTCATGTTCATTGTTTAACAGCCCACAATGTCCTGATGCATCCAAAGCTTTTTAAAGTGACAGTTATCTGTTATAAAGAGAAGAATTTGTAATGGTTTCTATAGTCTCACAGTAACAACCCTTTAAGCCACTGGATAATTGTAGATATTTTAGCCTGGGTTTTGTTTTCCTAATTTTGCTGTCATAGGAATTCTATTGTTTCTGTATGGAAACTAAGTCGCCAAAAAAATCGATCAAAACCTGTCCTTTCCACACAGTGCCACACTTTAATTCCATAGCCATGTTTATGGTACTTTTTGGCTTTGTTAAAGTCTTTACTCAGTCTTTACTTAGTTGTTTGAATTTCTTAGACATGTTTGATACGTTTGTCAGCATGGATATACAGTAAAAGCTATGAAAGTAAAGCCCAGGTCAAATTTAAACACAACTGAAGTTTAGCAGCTGATTTTTGTTTTTCAATCATTTGTTTTCAGCCCCCTTGGTCATAAAAAGCCAACGTTTGATTTTTAACACCCTTAACATCTCTGTCATTAATACATTGTAGAAAGTTGAACTGTGTTGAAAAGAAAAGCATAAGCATGTCCTAAACTAGACACATGAAATGGAGTGGTTGTTTATAATGAGTATGGCTTTTCACATCCCACTTCTTTGCCTTTGACTAGAAACCCAGTGCAGACAGCAGGTTCATCGGCAGCCTGTCGTTTAAATTTGATTTCATGGACACCTTGTACCTTTTGATTCCCAGTGAAATCTAATTCTTCATACCTGCCGTGCCTTGAAGTTGCTTGGCTCAAGATCAGCTGCTATATTTTTCTTTGATTTGGCACTCCAAATCCATTGTTCAGGGTAATAAGGTCTCAAGGATTTAGTTTTTTCAGTATTTAGTGTAACTATAGATGAGGAATTATACTGTAAATGTAATTCCCCCCCCCAAGAAAAATATAGTTTTCAAAAATTCCCATGGGATAGTGTGGAATAAGACATGAATCAGCATTTTTTTTTTGCATCTTACTATGGACCATTTATAAAATCTGGTAAAATCAGTTTTTTAAAGGGAACTGAAGACTTACAGTTTGAACACTTGCCATCCATGTTAAAGATGAAACGCTGCAGTTATTTCCCAACGCTCAGGGGGCATTGTGGACTCTAAACTGTGATGAACAGGGTTTGTTTCTTGATGAGAAATAATCACTGATAATGTAAAAATCAGTCACATGCCTATGTGAATTATAGTTGTGCCTGTGATCCAAAGTGTAATATGAAAAACGACGGGTTTAGAGGCATTTTGAAACATTTGTACAGTGAACCACAGCTGTTGATATTTTAGCCCCGAGCTGAGCCAGGACCCTGAATGATTTAAGAGAATCCTGCATCTCTTTTTAATTGTACTACCTCATGTTCCTGCACGTTTTCACCTTTTCTTTACTCAGCCATTGTTTCGTTTTTCCATCAAAGACATTCCTCAGTAAGAGACAAAACCTGTCATTACAGTGTGTATTGGCTGTGTGCAGTTTTTCCTCAGATTGTGAATGCATCACATGAGTTTGGATGTCAGTCGCTGACTGTCTTTACTGATGCATTGTGAGAAAAGGGGTTTACTTTGATGCAGATGTTTACACGCCTTTAGCTCAACACAGGCCACAATGTACTGTGGTAAATATTTTGAACTTCTGTGAACAACGGACCTCAGTTCCTCACCTTTGTTGCACCAGTGTATGAATATTTGATTGTTTGGGGTGGAAGTGATAATCTTGAACTGGAGTTAAGCTAATGGTAGAGCCAAGCTTGAGATGATCAGTTTAGACACAGTATTTTTTTATTCTTAAGATTCATTCTGATTTTTGAAGAATTGCTTTTATTTTACGTTATTTTAGAGGAATGGACTTGAAATATCAAGAGATTTAAGCAAACCCTCTAACTGTTTTCCTCCATGCCCATGTAGCTGCCTCTGGATGGTTTCCTTTGGTGTTGTACCTGTAAATGTGTGCAAAGACATGTTTGACTAATACGTCACTTGTTCTACATGCAACACTCTTCTCTATGCAACTCTGCCTCCCTGGATAGACTGGAACAATCCAGGCCGGGCTCGTTCTTTTAGTCCTCTGCTCCTCCTCCTGTGCTAAACTGGACCTTGTTGTGTTCACAGGACTTGATTATTGATTATTATTTCAACTGAATTTACAGGTCTTGGTTGTATGCGTTACTAAAGCTATTTGCTGGAATGAAAACATGTTTGTTTTTTTTATTGCTGAGTTTGTACATGTCAGGGCTCTGTTTCAATAAAGGTTGAAAATACCTCTAATCTCTGTCAATGTTTTAACATTTCTGTGACAATGATTGAAGTATGCAGGAGGTGTCGGAGGGATTTAATAAAGCTGGCGAGAGCTGAGGAAATCATAATCATGTTGTCTCCACAACAGTTAGCTGGGTGTGCCTTTATCACCCTTACCTGGGCCCACATGATCTGGGCACATGGGACTAACAAGAAGCTGATGATTCTTCACACTTGGCATCTTTACTGACCCTTACTAATTCTGTGTGCCTCCCAAGGCACACTAATTAATTAGTGTAGAGCAGCTAAAAAAACAATCTTAAAAACTTTTTTAAAACTGCCATTACTCCTGCAAATTTCACTCTACAAACATAATTTTTACATTAGAATTTAGACTACGTTGTGCTCTTTCATAAAAATGTTCATTTGGAAACAAACAGACTTATAGTTTGCCTCAGAGAGGGCACATTCCACAGCAAGTGCAGCCATCTGCCCCA